>BBSZ01014282.1:2053-26919 GCA_000981365.1 Subanguina moxae
AGACAAAGAAAGCAACAAAAGCAAACATCAGGCGAATTAAATGACTTTATCTCTAGGGTTGTCGAGCGCTCGACTCGGAACTCGAAACTCAAAATTATCGAGTCGAGCGCTCGACTCGGAACTCGAAACTCAAAATTATCGAGTCGAGCGCTCGACTCGGAACTCGAAACTCGAAAATTTTCGAGTTTTTTTCGAGTTTAACTCGACTCGACAACCCTATTTATCTCTAAAATGGTTGCAAGAGAAAATGACCAATTTTTAATTAAGCGGTCAACAAGCCAGTCATTTACCGGTAAATGACCGGTCATTTACCGGTAAATGACCCGGTCATTTACCGTTTGTACAACCCTAGTCATATCTCTTTTGAAAATTCTGCTTTCATATTCGGATTCCTGAGGACATTTTGATTGCTAGGAGGCCTTAGAGGCCTCTTTTTAAAAGTTGGTAATTATTTATTTAGTAATATCAAGAAAATTGGGAAAATATTACGGCCAACTGTCGTTTAACCCAATATATTCAGCGATTCAAAATTCACACATAAAAAGGACTGACATCAAGAAGAAACTTTACAATTTCTATACAAAACCCAGAAAATATCAATAAACAGGAAGTTGTGGATTAGAATAGACTCAGAATAGACATAATATTTTTGCCAAAAAACTTTTTTTTGCAAAAACCCATTTTCTGGTATGAGAATGTGCTAAAATTGACTTTAAAATCGTTCTTAGCTTATAGGACTTTTTATAGAGAGGTCAAAAATAGAGTTGTGAAATTCTCTGGAGAAATACACGCGTTCTGCTCAAAGACGCATTTTTCAAAGTGACTGTTAATTAGTGGGTATTACACTTTGATGCCCCAAGGCAGATATCAAAATTGCGCAATTGAAAAGCACAGTCAGCCCCCTCAGTTAATTCGTTACCCTCGATAAATTGGCACTCGGAGTCTGTTCCCTTGGGGTGCTGGGTCATCCATGATTGACTGTACCTAATTTGTGACATCAAAACTGCAAAAGACCATTTTAAAATCGTGTTTTGCGTATAAAAACTGTTAAGCAATGGTTAAAGCCCCTTTTTGAAAAGCAAAAAAGTATGGTATTGTAATGAAAAATTCATTACCCTCAGCCAAATTTAACCCATTTGTGCCCACGTATACGTAATACTTACAAAAATTGCCTTACTCCCGAAAGTTTTCGGCTTTTTATTTTCAGGGCTTAAATTTCGTTTCTAGTGGTTTTTCTATGTCGTTTTAATGTGGTTAAAAATGTTGTCAAAAGATATATTTTATTGATGAAATTTCGAGATTTAGCAAAAAAATGATTTTCAGTACATGCTTGATTTTCCCTTTTGAACACCGCTTTTTATAAGAGTGCAGAAACAACATTGATACACTACACAACTACTAAATTTATTTTAGCTCTGTAGATGGAAGTTCTTGAAGCATCTAACGCAAAGACCGACATCGCACTTCTCGCAAATATTTGTTGCCCGTGAATTGCAAAGCCCACACTGTGGTCTTGAATTCTTTAGAACCATTCAATGATTGAAGCCATCCTAACACACTGAATCCGTGACACGCTTTGATTTCTTCACAACGGACTCAGCAGACTTACAAAATCTGAAAGACATAAAATGCGGTATTCAAAAGAGGAAAAACAAGCATATACTTAAAAATGAAAAATCCCGATTTTTACCTAAAATTTTTTTTTGAAAAATTTCGAAAATTTTCAGAAATTCGGGCAAAAATGGGTTAAAGCAATGTGAGTGGGACTTATTTTATATCTTTTGATCCAGTCACATTTCATTGTAGCGAGGTCTGAGCAGGAAAGTGTCGGAAAGAAGAAGGTGTCTATCCATGCCCACATTCAAGCAGTCTCCCACTCCATTTCCGCCATCACTGCGCATTCCACCGAAGAGGATGAGTTCTCCTCTACCAGCTACAATAGAGTAGAGAATGATGTCTTCGGGTGCATCTTCTTCCACAGGCATTTGTTCCCATCTTAAGTCTTGCAAGTTAGTATTTAAAAAATCAACCTTTCAAAGCGCCAATACTCTTTTTTCTCAACATTTTTCGAATCAGCTGTGAATGGTGTTAAAAAAAACCTGTTTATGACATTGTGTTTTCGACCCATATTCTGTTTATAAATTGTGGACAAAAAGTAATCGCATTTTTTCTCCTGCATTAAGTTTCGCTCAGTTTTTGGTATTTTTCTGAAGAGGTCTGTAAAGCTATTCGTGAAAGTATCAACCGTGGAATCAAGCGTAAAGAGTTGCAGAGAATATTTGGTGTGGATGTTTCAACTATTTCAAAAATTTTGAAGCGTGATCGTGAACGTGGGGACTCTGAAGACTGCCAAAATATTTGGAAGGCCACGGAAGACGTCAGAAACGACCCTTTTCAAACATTGGTGTCAATTAATCGTGATCTAGCAACTATCAAAGGTACCTTAACTTTAAAATGATGATAATACGATGATTACATGAGCTACATTTTCAGGAGTTTACATTGATGACTTGACTGTTCGTCGGCATTTAATAGAGAAAGGTTTGTTTTGTCGAATGGCAATGAAGAATATCATCTCGTCCAAGAATCGCAAAGCTAGGCTCAAGTTTGCTAAGGATCATCTCGAGTGGGCAGTAGAAGACAGGATCAAGGTTTTATAGAGCGATGAATCAAAATTTCAACTGTTTGAATTTGATGGAGAGCAATACTTTAGGTTAGTTTTAGTCGTTTACATCTTTTCTGGCCAAAATTTTAAGTGCCCAAGTGGCAAAAAAAATTTTTGTTTTTTGTTTTTTGTTTTTTTTTGTATCTAATAACCGCTGCTAAGTCTATTGCGCAGCCTCACTAAATTTTTTCATATTTTATTCTCCACTTG
Source organism: Subanguina moxae (assembly GCA_000981365.1). Taxonomy (NCBI): domain Eukaryota; kingdom Metazoa; phylum Nematoda; class Chromadorea; order Rhabditida; family Anguinidae; genus Subanguina; species Subanguina moxae. The sequence goes on from BBSZ01014282.1 coordinate 4,929, forward strand.
TAGAACTAATATTTTATGTGTCCTTTTTTAGATGATGAATTTCGTTGAAGACCTACTCGTAAGCGATAAAGAGGATCGAAAAAATTTACTGCGTGACGTATTAGATGATCAATTAGAGGAGCCAACGTCTCAGCGTGCTGGAATGCAAGAAAGTCAATCCACTGCTAGCCAGTCTTCGTCTTCGATACAAAATGTTGATAGTAGCTGATTAAGTCTTCCACCAGTTTCACTTTTTATGAGTGTTACAATAAATATATGTGAAAAATTCCAGTCCGCGAGAGTGTTTTTACGTCTTTTTACCTTTGTTTTAGATGAAAAATGACACTAAATTTGGTTTGGGTGCTTTGGGGTAAGGTTTGGGAGTTTTCGTGATGATTTGGGTAGTTTGCTTAAGTGGTTTGCTCTAGGTCTCGGTCATCGGTCTTGAATTTTTACAGCGCTCATTTAGAAGGTCCACTCTCATAGATAGGATACTAAACTCACCGAACAACTTTCTCTTCAAGGGCCTTATCCATACGTAGCACATACACACACATATGTCTGTAGTAAATCTGTCCAAATAAGTTGCTCTCATTCAAAGAAGGCCGGCGGGAAGAAGACGAAGGAGTAGAGTCGAGTGAATTCTGGTTACTGTCAGTTGAAAAACGGGCTCGCCACGGGTGGTTCTTGCCTCCTGTTAGTTTACCTAAATTAGGAGTTGACAGTCTCTATTATTTGGACAGCCCTTGGAAGTCACTCTTGGCTTGTCACTCTAAATTTGCCGACTGCAGGACTAATTTTTGGGACCCTCTTTGGTTCCCGCTCAAAAGGTTGACTGTTGCAACAATTTTCCAAAAAGGTATTTGACATATTTTAGGGATTTTAGACAGAACTGATTTCAAGCGGGCAGTGACTAGTGGCCGACTCAACCTTCCACAGTCTGGATATCTTCCGAATACTGAAGTAGTGTCACCATTCTTGTGGCAAAAGCAAAGCAAATTTTTGACCTGGGTCCATTTGGTAGAAAGTTGCTCAAGTTAATGTGTCAAGTTTTAGTACTGCCTTTGCAACCGACTACTGAGAAACTCTTTGGAAGGAACGTTTCTGATTATGGTATGTGCTCCATCAGACAAAATGCATGGTGTAATTTAAAAGGCCTTTTCCTCTCCTACAAAATGGTATATAACTTTATTCAAACAACAACAACAAAATAATAAGCCTTAGCTTATGACTGTGGAGATACCCCTCCTGATGACCTCCGCATTGGCACAATTTACCATTCATCTATTGGCGGCCGATCCGAGTGTTGGCGGCGGTCGCTCTGCCGCTTCTTGCTCGATCCGCCTTGCTTTCTCTTTCTTTTTTGAACTGTTGTTATCGGAACTCCGAGAAGCTCGACAATCTCGCACTGGCTTTTCTCTTGCTGATGGAGGTTGATAATGGTCAGTATTATATCGCTCATTCCTAGAAACAAATTTAGTCAATATAAAAGTCACATTATATATCAAATAGAAGAGGAAAAATAAGCCATTCAAATGACACCAAACACTCGGTTTGATAGAGCACATATCGTAATTAGAAATCGGATTTTAAAATTGGTTGAGAACTTTTGCCTCACCGGCTACCAGTAATGGTTTGCTCATACTCTTCCTATACCATCCCCTTCCCTTTTTCTATTCCTTGCGATTGTAGCCTTAGTCTCGAATTTTTAACGGCTAGTGATCAATTTAAAATGGTCAGGATGGGATATATATTACGAAACAATTAGAGAAAATACGGTCACTAAAAAGAGTAACAAGATTACCACGTCTTCCCAATAAAGGACTGTCGCCGTCAGAGTCGAGATCAATGGAGCGGAAAAACTCTTGAATCATTTCTTGTCGCTCTTGATAGGACAGATAGGGAACACGTTCACTACAAAATCAAGCATCATAATCTTTTATCCGGCAGAATCTTATCTGCGTAAAAAGCCACTTCAAAAAGGCATCTAATTCCACATCCACTTGAACCAAATTTTCCGCCAACTCAACTATCTTTAATCGATTGTATTCCTCCTTTAAAAGAGACAAGTAATATTCATGCACGGCTATAGTGAGCGAAGATGATTTCGTGCCACCTATAAATTTGTTTGATTGAAGAGCCCTAAAGGATCAAAACTTCAAATTTTTACACAAAAACAAACTAATCTTTTAAGCGGTTGCCATTGCCTAAGCCTAATATGGGTTATTTTTCTCCTCCTAAAACGCCCTAACATTATGTTTTTGGTGTTTTAGCAGTTGTTAAGTGTAGAAACGTGTTTTTAGGGCGTAGCCGACCATTTTTGAAAAAAGAATCACCAAAAATCGACTTTTGCCTTGGGGCACCAAAGTAAATATTTACTTAAAATCACTGTGGTATCCATCTGTTTACTTTTTATGGTTATTTCTTATGCAATAAAAGTGTTTTTCGGGCATAGTTTTGTTAACTGGCCTACCGCATAAAGAAGCTCTGGTATGCATACATGTTTTATGCGTTCAGAGTCATTTTCGAGTGATTTATGTCTCAGGTATGTGTGTAAACATCTCAACCCCAAGCCTCCAAACCCACACGCACCCCTAGGGGTTGTAAGAGGATTGAAGGGTTAGAGATTCGAGCACAGACTTACCTGCGAGATGAATCCGAGCAATACCGGCAATCATAAAACTTATTTAATGTAAAATTTAATTTATTAAAATTTATCTAAGATACTTTTGCATTGTCCAGTAAGAAAATGTCAAAAAAAATACTAAAATGGTCGGCTGCACTCTAAAAGCACGTTTTTCACATGTTAAAAGTGCCAAAACACCAAAAAACATTGTTTTGGGCTGTTTTAAGATAAACCCGAATAAGCTGTTTCGGTTTAAAATAATAGCAACTTAGTCAAGCTTTTGTCTAAAAATTGCTTACGGTCAAAAACACCAAAACTACTGGAAAATGAAACCAAACCTGCGAAATCACTGTACTCCGTCTGGTATAGAGAAGCGTCCACGGAGTTGGATGGAGAGTCTTCAAAAACATACTTGGAAGACGAAAAAGAATTTGTTCGCGCAGTAGACGGATTCTTTCCATCCATTGAGAACCTGCAAAAAACGGTTTACAAGCCTGAAGACAATAACAAAATGTTTTACTTTCCACCATCCAGTATAGTTAAAGCTGAAGGGAGTGTCTTCTGTTGGGTTTGTTGAGGATCATTGGATGAAGTTACAATTAACTTAGGAATTTCTCCCACAATTATGGCTGGAATGGAGCAGGCTCGATGTAATTCTGATGACTTTGATGGAGCACTACTCCCACAGGAGGTGCCACCATTGTTATTAAGTACACTATTGTTGCTTGTCACTTGCAGAAAGGTTTGGGGCGGACGAGTGTCATGAGTGCCTTTTTGGTCCTTTAAAGTATTGCAATAAAAATGTGTACAGGGTGCGGTAAAAGTTTTGACACGGCTTTAAAATGCACTTCGTATCTGCATCACTAGTTATTTTAAATATCTGTGACTCTACTGGATTATATCCCCCCCCCAACCAAATTTTCTCACTAGACTATGGTAAAAAAGATTCCAAATGCATCTAACTCACAAACCCTAACTCCCCTTACGAAGGCGACGGGAGCTCGGGACTTGGAGTTGAGATGCGCATACAAACATATACCTGAGACATAAATCACTCGAGAAGAAGCTCTGAATGCATAAAAATAGTATGCATACCAAAGCTTATTTATGCAATAGGTTCCTGTAAAAGAAACTGTATTCAAGATATTCTCTTTCCCTAAGTGGACCCTCCTTGGAAATTGGCCCCTTAATTGTCCCTTTTCCTCCCTATACAGCCCTTTAAAAATAGTCAAAAAATACTTCTCATATGGTCGATGCACCTAGAAAACCGAAGTACTTTTTTGGTGGGGGAGGGTTGTAATACATTGGTGCCAATCTGTTTAGTACATCTTATTCTCCATTAAATTCTGCATCGAACTGCTTTTTTACATTTGTTTGTTTTAAGTAAGATTAGCGCCAACCATCAAAAAATTGAAATCATTGAAATGCATCAGCTTGTCAAAAACATCATGAAAATCGCAAGGGAACTTCTTCGGTCAAAGTGTATTGCGCCAATTATCGTGAATCAATGCTGAAAAGTGCTTTAAAAACTATCGGCTAGGGATTATTTCAGACGTCATTAGTGGTACTTTCAACAAAACTCGGCTCCTGCTAAAAAAGCTCGTGTGAATCAACAATGGTTTCGTGACAATTGCCCCGATTCATCCATCTAATTGGGGGCCGCTATACGGTCCAGACCTCAATCTTCTCGACCACGCAATTTGGTCCATTTTGGAAGCAAAAGTCGACATGCAGCGCTATGCAAGTCTGGTTCAACTTTGTGCAGCTCTTCAACAGGCATGAGTTCTGCAACGATTTGCCTTATGCTTTGTCTTTATGCCGTAAAGTATTATATGCATGTCTGGTAGCATCCGATTTGCTAAAGCCACAACTTCAAAAAAAAATCTCGTGGAAATTGCAAAAATGAAAAAAATTACGGCAAAAATTAACACGCCATACAAGATTTGCACCACCTTATACTTCAGAGTTAGATTTAAAACTAAAATTTTAATATAAACCAACATGTTCATCCAATGACCTCGAAGAAAGCAACAAGGGTTTCCGCTTTGATCCTATATCATCTGAATAACCCACAAATTTGTGATGATAACTGCTATTGTCCTGGTTTAGCACCGAGTTGGGGAAGGCTGCTGCCACAGCCCGTCTATCCTGTGGAGAATCCGGAGAGGAAATGCGATAACATCCAGAAGCTGTGGTTGATTGACTGGAAGCACGTCGACGCTTACTCCTCTTCATGTTGTACTTGGTGGGACGACTCAACACCACAGCATTTTGACCCACTTTACAGGCTCTATGGCACCACCTGAAAAGCACGTAGAAAATAAATTCCCAAAAAAATAATAATGTTTTAGGAGTTACATATAAGGTGGAGTCAAATCCATGTTTTCAACCTGAAATTTTTTTATAAAAGTATGGTAGAAGGGAACCATAGGGGGTCGGGTCGTTTCGCAAATTCAAAACTTTATACAACTAAGCCCTAAGCTTAGGGTTAGTGATGTGCCCGAGCGAGATCTCGTCTCAAAATATCGCTCGATCAATTTTAATCAAATAAATATAATCAAATATTGTTAATCAAATAAGGTTGTTTGAGTAGTTGAGATCATCAAATAAAAAAGCGAAAAAACAACAGGAAAGACCAAGGCATTCTTTCTTATAACCACAAATTCATTCCAACCTAGGGTATATAACAACAGTTAGGCCACCGAAAAATTTATTTGGGCATATCGAAATTTTTTCCGATACATCGTCTCGCTCGCTCGAAAATTTTTAAAATATCGTTATCAAAAATTTTTACAAAAGTGAGAAAAGTTGCATTTTTGCGCAACGCCCGCTTACCAAAAACAGAAGACTTATTCGTGGAGATTTTTATGCACGATTTACAGCCTTATAAAAAAGAATAAATAAGCACAATACCTTCAATTGAGTCCACTTCCACTCAGTATCTCCATGTAAGTCAAAATCAAGAAGCCAAACATCACTGAACATCACAATTGGACCACCACAGCCCCCAATTATTAAAAGATGCTTTTCATCCAACAGGATTTGCGACTGGCCATAACGAGCTGGAGGACAGGGTCTGAACAAAACTAGTAGATAATATATACTATATGCTTTAAAATAAATTGAAAATGAACTACCCAGATATGCAGGGCATGTTCCAAATTCGGCGCTTGATATCCAACACATAAACATTGTTATTGTAAGAGCTTCCCATTGACCCACCAAAAACAAGCATGAAATCGGCAACTATGGAAGCAGTATGTCCAGCTAGATGAGGTGCAGTATTTTCGCAAACTATCTAAAATTGTAAAACATAGAAAAAAACCTGTTGAGCAACGAAAAAACCTCTTCCCAGCAATTCCGACCTTTGATGTACATGTGGATCTCATTGTAAAAAGTAGTAGTCTGATGAATTGGATTCATTGAAGATTTGGAGAAACCACCATAGAGAATTAGATCGTCATCATAAAAGACCAAAGAAGAGAGTGCTTTGGCAGACGGAAGAGGTGCTTTCGAAATGATTACTCGATTCCATTCTCGAGTTGACTAAGTAGTGAAATACGAGTCTTCGAAAGAGGGATTATTTTAAAAAGAACCAGTTTGAAGATCCACAAATCGTTGAAAGCAGTGTAAGAGCTAGTACAACCGCCAAACATGTACATAGTTTGGTCTGCAGGATGGTAGCAAGCTGAATGAGAACACCTTTCCGATATAACATGTCCATGCCCAACGGATTCTTCTTCAATTAGGCGCCTGAAAAATAATGGAGTATGATAAGTAATTTGCTATTGTGCTAAAATAAATTAGAGTGAGAAAATTGAAACCAACCAAGTAAAATTACTACATTTTTGATAGAAGAGCCGTTTCATTCGATGCAATGCCGACTGTGCAACAACATTCCAGCGTTTACACACAAGCCGACTATTGTCAAAGTCCGCATATGGATTGACAAAAGTAAATATGAGCTCAAGAACATAATCAGGTAGTCGGTTCACATAATCATTCCTGACATAGTCCGAAACATCCTCAACAGCACATTGATTCTCTTTTTTTTCTACTTTGAAAACCTCTTCTCCCATTGCTGATATCTAGGCTTTTAAAACTGAAGCTATGCTTTCTAGACTAGCCTGTTTGATTTAGTCACTTGCATTCGCGAAAGTTCAACGCTATGTATTTTAACTTTAGATGAAAATAAACAGTTCTTCCATCTCACACTCACAATAGGTTACTGGCATTACACAAAAAGCAAAGCAAGAATACAGTTAAAACTCCCAGTAACGTAACTCCAAGAAACTGGCTGCGGAGTTATGTTAATGGGAATTTAAGATAATCGGAGCTTACGTTATTGGGAGCGTCGTTTATTCTTTCCTATGCTTGCTTTACCTTGATGATAGCTTTTCATCAAATAACACACTTTATTTGCAAAAATCTAACAACAATCAAACCAAACCAGCCTTTGCTTCCTTTGAATTCCTCAAGCTCATTTGCCTTCTTTTCCAGCTCCGATTGGCTTCGCTCTTCTGTCAACGGCCCTGCTCCCAGCCTGTTCCTTAGCTGTCTTTCCAATTCTTTTATTAATTCTTGCGTTTTCTCCTAAAGCAATCATATTAGAACCAGTAAGCACAAACCAATCTTACTATTGACAGATGACAGAAGACGGGAAATCGGATCGTTTTCGCTTTGCATCTCTTTGAACCACTGCAACAACGTCATTTCTAAATTTTCCTGCTTCACTGACTGAAATCGAAAACGCTTTGCTTCTCCTCCTTCATCAATTGAATTGAAAATACCTACCTTCTTTTAGAGAATTTTCTAAACTGTCGAGATTGCCAGGCTGAATTGCTTGCTAAGTTCCGTCAAATATTTTCTTGCTGAAGCACCAATGATTTGCTTCTTTACATCCAAAATGATGATTCTGCGCTTCTTGCTCGGAGCTGACATATGTAAAACAAAAATAAAGCAGCAATTTCAACAACAAAAAAAAGGAGAAGAAAATGGTGACAAAATGCAAGCACATTTGACATAAAAAGCTTCTGAAAAAGCTACATAAAAAGCTTCACCCCAGTCAATTTCAGTATACACACGAACGACAAAAAACACACGAACGACAAAAAAAAAATACGAAAAAAAAGTTTTCAGTACTTAATTGACTGAGGTGTGTATACCGCAATTGACTGGGGTGTGTATACCGAAATTGACTGAGGTGTGAATTCCAAAATTTATCCCATTTATTTTATGATTTTCGACGTGTTTTGCCATTCTTTTTGTTTTACTTGTTCGTGTGCTTGATCTTTACTTGACATGACTATGTTGCTGCAAAGGTAGAGACCTTTAATAAAAGTATTGCTACTGTTGGAGTTCGCTCGCACACATCGCTCGTATTAGAATTCATTTCATTCGCCCGTTTCAAACAACATGGAAACACTAACATAACAACTAAAACATTTTATTGATTCGACTGGCCATCAATTTTTCCTTTTCCACATCGGCTTGAGCATCCATCAGACAGGCCTATAACTCAAGCATTTTTGCTTGCGCTTCGAACATATTTGTTTGGGCTTTGATTCCTCCCGGCTTGGCTTAATCTATTCCCACAAAATCCTCTTAAAAAATACCTCAAACTCATTCTTTTCTTCTCTTCTTCGAGTTGTTCTTTCAATGGAACTCTCCTTGTAGATGTTGTCGCCTGTTTTTCACGCCTCGAGAGAATCCTCCACTGCAAGTTCTTCTGCAACTTCCTTGTGCATAATGTAAATAACAATCAAGTCTTCCTAGAAAAAAAACTTATAATTATTGATTAAAATGCAACACTACCGGGGAGAGTTGCTCAGATGGAGCGGGACCTGTTTTTAAGCATGTGTCGTAGCGACTAATGACAGCAGTGCGGATGTTTCGTCAGTACACCTTCCTCACATACGTAGCATCGCTTGCAAAAACAAGAATGTCACCTTCTTCAACCTTTTGCTAGCGGATTTGCTCCCACTCACAAAAAGCAAAATAAAAAAAATCAACATCGATATTCAAATCGAAATCGAAACCGAGTTGAGAAATTGGCCCCAGAGTTACATTAATGAGAGTTTTACGTTAATTGGAGTATACGTTATTGGGATTTTTGGCTGTACTGGGAAATTGTGCTTCTTCTAACATCTCGTATCCAGAGTGCGAAATTTCTTTGCACCGAAAAGGAGATTCGAATTGCCACCGTAAGAGAAAAGTTTTTGGCATTGGCTTCTTTCAAAAGCATTCCAAAAGTACTAGCATCCGCGGCTTCTCTTTTCTTCCGCCTTTTTTTTTGTGCTCTTAGCGCCTTTTCTTGTTCAAACAGGTGTATTTTACATTATTAGCTAGTTAGCGGTGTTGACTAGGTAGTTTTTGTCTGAGTTGGGAAAGAGTTTTGAGACTGACAAAAGTGCCCTTATGATTGCATTGGTTTAGTTGGCTGCCATTTTCAAATTATGGAAGATTCAGAAGACAAAAATCATGCTTTAATGTTGGAAAATGGAAGTTTCAAGGAACCTGTTGTGTGCTCAAATGCATTGAAAATAACTGTCGCCGCAGCTCAGGTCAGGTACTTTTATGCTCTGCCGGAAAACTTTTTACTCCATTTTTAGGGAGGAAGAAAATATATGGAGGATCGTGTGCACATAGAAGTTGTTCGTAGTCCTTGCGGTAAATTGGAGCATGTTTATCTTGCAATTTATGACGGCCATGGTGGTATTCAGGTAATATATGTGTAAATGACGTCTAAATTGATTGTGATCTGTTTCAGGCCAGCGAATACGTCCGCGAGCATCTTCACGAAAATATCAAGGTTTATTTAGATGGCAGTAGTCGAAATATTCAATGAGTTTTTCTCTTTTAGAGCGATAAATTGTTTCATTCCGACAAAGACGAAGACGTAAGGTCTTTTTATTTAGGCTAGGCATAGTTTAAGAGGGTCTTCATGATTTGGCTTGAACATTTTCGTTTCAGGTGCTGAGTGCAATTCGTAGCGGGTTCTTAAAAACACACCAAAACATGCAGTAAGCAAGTTTTTTGATAGCGGACTTGATATGTTCAGTGGTATAAATGTTCTATCCGTTCTAATGCAGAGGTCATCTCTGCTACATTTTAGCACCAAAAAATTCAGTTTTATCATAAACGCAACAAGGCGTGGTTTTAGTAAAACCGTTTTACTTCCTACTTTAATCCTATAGTGACCATCTTGCCAGAGACGGTGGTGCTAATAGAGATGATCTTTTCATAGAGATCAAACCACTGATAGCATAAACTCTGTATTACCTTTCATGGGGCGTCTGCGTTTTAATTTTTAGCACTCAGAAAATTACAAAATTTTTGAGTTCTCCTACTTTTTGGGCATTTAAACGAAATTGGAATGTGTATAGTTCTAGGAGTTAAGAAAAAACTCTCTGGCTCAAAATGTGGACCCTCAAAGTCGATAGGGGTTTGTATTGAAGCGTGCAAAGCTATCTTAGTAAATAAGGTATGCTAAATTTTATATTTTAGAAAGTCTGTCGATGAGTGGCCGATGACTGCTTCGGGATATCCGTGAGTAATTTTAACAAAGTATGGGTTTTGGTTACTAGTGCTTTTACACTGAGTGCACAATGGTAGGGGAAAGAGAGGAAAGGTGTTTCCAATGACACAAGTGAACCTCGCTAATTCGTCACCCCAAATAGTTTGACTCACCGCTGGGTTTGACCATCTTTTTTACCTTAATTCTTGATACCTTCTGCCAATCTTGTTGCTAATTTTTTATTAAGCAAAAAATCGTAAGGATTCTGAATTTGCCAGTGGTTTTTAGACAACTCAAAAATTTCACCTTTAAAAAAGATGAACCTCCCTATGATGACAACCATTTTTCAAAAATGAGTCGCTAAATCGAGATTTGGCTTTTTTTGAGGCGATAATCTTAGACTTTTGAAAAATGACTGGCAAACTCAGAACCCTTATAATTCTTGTGGCATGCATTGGCATAATATGAAAATTGGCAAAAGATGTCAAAAATTGAGGCAGAAAATGGTCGGACCCAGCGGCGGGGCAAATTATTTTTGGGGGCGGGGTAATGAGGGTCGGCTGTGAAGAGGAAATGAAAGAGTAAAATTCTTTTAAAAATAATGACTACTGCACATACGAGATTTTATGATTTTTTCCTTCTTCATCTACTGTATTGTGTTACAGGTGTACTGCTGGTACAACTGCTAGCTGTGCTATCTTCCGTGATGGAAAGTTGTACACAGGACACGTCGGAGATTCTGCTATAATGCTGGGTGATTCGGAGAATGATAATGCAATTAAATTGACTGAGGATCATAAGTAAGTAACAACGCGATGTTCCATAACTAAAATCATACAAAAATAGACCAGATGACAAAGAAGAAAGGTTGCGCATTGAGGGTACTGGTTGCACCCTTTTTTCATCTGAGTTTTAAAGTTTTAGGGGCTGGAGGTTCTGTTGGGAGCAAGGCAGGGGTCTTTCGAGTCGTCTGGAAAAGACCTGCGCGCACTCACAAGGCAAGCTTACTTTATTCTGGTTCTTTGAGTTATAAATTTCACTTCATACACTTACAGGGTCCTGTAAGAAGATCGACCCCTACTGAAAGTATGGCGATTTATGTTTAATTTATTCAATTTATGTTTAACGGTGGACTTATTTATTTTTTAGATATTCCTTTCTTGGCCGTGGCTCGAGCTCTTGGTGACTTCTGGTCTTTTAATCCAGACAACAACGAATATGTGGTGAGCCCGGAACCGGATGTCAATGCTCATGTTCTGAAAAATACGGATCACTTCCTCGTATTAGCTTCTGATGGGTTGACGAACGTGCTGCAGACGCAAAGAGTAATTTCTCTTTTAAAAGAATTGAACAGGAATGGCAAAATATTGTTGGCTAGTTTTAAAACGGTATTTTTTGGTGGGTCTGTCAATTTTTCATTACTTTACTTGGATATTAGAAGGATGAAAATCTGGAACCTAATTATGCTCAATTTCTTCTGCAGTCAACTTTTAATCGTTGGGGTTCTTTGCGTGCGGACAATGTTTCTATCATATGTGTAAGTTTTTTTCAGCTTTTTACGTCACTTTGCCTTGTGCATTTTTCGTTAATTCTTTTACAGGTCAAGATTGATAACGAATTGCTTCCGACCGGTCATCCAAGTGTAGCATCCGAGGATCTGTTTATGCATGTTGATTTGGCTCTCACAGATCACCCTTCAGCTATGATCCGTGTAACTTCGGCTACAACTCAGCGTCTTTACACCAACCCTGTCCGTGTAATCTACCAAGGAGCATTGGATAGATCAATGCAGCCACTTCTACGTACTGTCGCTGTTGATACTTTTAGGTCTCCGAAAAAAATTGGTAGGTGTCAACTTTGAGTAGTACAATAATATCAAATTGGTGGTAGTCTAGCTTTCTTTTTCCTTTAGAGTCCTCATATGTTGGTCCGGGCTTCATTATTCCAGAATCACCGTTTAGAGATGATGCTAGCAGTGACGAGGAAACATACCAGGAAAATCCGGATCAAGGGGCTGTTTCGCAATACTCGTTTTCGTTTCAGGTCGGTTTTATCATTCTTTTCTTACCACGCCTCTATGTCACCTGGTAATGTCTTTTTAGCGTTCGAAAGAAATGCGACGATCAATTCTTGAAGAAGGTGAGCCCGGTCTGGCAAATACTTCTCTAAAATCTGTATGAATGAATTTGTTTAAATTTGCATCTGGTTTCGTATTATTAACTTTTTTAGGTGCCTGAATTGAATACAAGTGATGCCATCGGTGAGGCTTCCATTGGGATGCCTACTAGCTACTTTGTTGCTGCTTCAACCTCTTCGCTTGCTCGTTCTTCTCTTCTCTCGCCGGTGGCCATGTTAGAGTCAATCAGAAAATCTGCGGCAATATATCAATCTACCAATTGCGTGTCTGGTCCTCGTAGGCTGCCTAATTTTCAGTCTTTTATTTCATCAACAGCATTAGGTGCGGATCGCACATTTGGTTCTGGATATGATCCACGTAGCGTGCTCAGTTCTCAAGTCTTTTCTCCGTTGCTGACTTCTGACACGTCACGTTCCCGTAAGCGAAAAAACGATTTGGAGAGTGGTGACGATGTAGCTGAGTGCGAGATTGAGCCGCCGACCAAAAGGAATCGCATTTGGAATTTCTTTAGTGGCATTTTTACGAAGAACTCGCCCAAAAATAATAGTTTATAGATTCAATTTGTATTCCTTAGTGTTGTAAAAATTTTGTCCTTTTTCGATTACTGATATCCTATCAAAAAGGAATGTGTTGTGAAGTGTTGTTGTGTTGAATACAGGCTCTTGTTTGAATTTGTTACAAGTATGTAGGGTCGACGCTCTATATGGCGACATCTGAAAAGTCAGAGGAAGTAGGTTGTTGTTGTATAGGATTCTGGTGTGTGTCGTAGTGGGCACTACCATTGTGACACTGCCTTTCAAAAAGCACGAGAAGGAATTTTTTGCGGCACGGAAAAATTTGGTAGACTTCTTTTCGGTGCATGGACGTTTCGCAAATAATTACGAATGCAAAAATTTGCGAAACGTTTCGCGAATTTTTGCAATTTTCAAATTTTATAAATTTTTGTTTAGTACATTTTTCCCCAATTTTTTTTCTCAGAATGACTCTAAGGAAGCTTTTAAGCTAAATTTAGGTGTACTGCCAGTTCGCCACGGTTACTTCGCCACTTTTTCCACGGCCAGTTCTCCATGGCCAGTTTGCCGAAATTTGAAATCGCGATTTTGTTTTGAATGGAATTTTCGTAATTTTGAATTTTAATTTATGCATGGACGGTCTCTGCACCAACCAAACCAAGTGGTTGTCCACCTGGTGTGAATTTTTTTTACTTTAGGCTCTAAAACCCTCTTTTCTGCACTAGTTAGAGCATTTTAAAGAAGGTTTTACAAGGGTAAAGTGCCGTTTTATAAGCTATTTTTTGATTTTTCGTAAAAATTGAAGAACACGCTAAAAACGATAATTAACTCTTGTTAAACCTTTATTAGAATGCTCTAATTAGTACATGAAAAATTGTTTCGGAGCCTGAAAGTTAAAAAAAAACACTCAAGTGGACATCTACATGGCTTGTTAAGGGCATAGGCATCCTAAGCACACACCATGGGAAATTTTGCCGATTAAGGAATTTTACGATGTTTTAGTGCATTTACCGTATTTTCTCTAATAAGGCCCCACTCTTTAATGGGGGGAGGGCTCCGCCCACTTCCCAAGAGGCTGAAAAATAAATGACCATACCCAAATATAGGCTTTTATTTCACACCACAATTCAATCCTGTCTAATTATATCCCGTCAAATCATTTACCTACTTATTTATGATTCTCCAATTTTTTAGTACAATAGACTTCTGAAAAACAATAACTGACTACTATTTGTTGAAAGCAAGAAGGGCCATAAATAAAAGGCAGCGATTGAGCTCTTCAATAATGTACTTACTACGTGGGCTTTCGGTTAATACTTTAATTAACGCCATAGTGAAAGGGACACTGTTAGACTTCGGTAAAGTAACACCCTGCTTTCAGTAAAAAGTATCCACTCAGGCCTAATAATGCAGCAAGAAGATGAGGAATGAAGAAAGTAATTTGTTTATTGGTTAAAAATTCAACAACTGCAGAAAATAACGCCATCAACATAAATACAAGGATCAACGTTTAACTAGGTTAGTCGCTCTAAATCTCGTCTAACCTTCCTTTTTCGACTTCTTTTCATTCTGAATTTCAAGGGTCGCGGCAGAGAATCGATGTTATCAATATATTCTTACTGTTTGCTCAGGGTCAACAATCCAACCATGCACCAGCTGCTCCACCACCAGAATGAATCGTTAAAGACCTAAGATCTCTCTATGCTTGCACCTCTTATCTAGATAGATATTTGACGGGGTAAATGAATATTTTGACGAGATAAATGATTAAATTGACTGTTGCTTTCAATTTGAGGAAGTTTAAACATCAAACATCACCAATTCATCATCATTAACGTCTTGAAAATTAATATATATCTCTTCTTGCTCAATGCCCGATCATTAACTCTGACACGTTGAAAAATAAGACCCCATGGGGTCTTATTAGAAAAAATACGGTATGGTCAAGAGTCTTGCTCGGATTAATCTCGCAGGTAAGTCTGTGCGTGCATCTCTAACCCTTCAAGCCTACTACGCCCCCTTCGGGGAAAGACGCATGCCTGAGACATAAATCACTCAAAAAATTGACTCTGAATACATAAAACATGTATGCACAGCAGAACTTCTTTATGCGGTAGGGCGCAGTTAAAAAAAACTGTTCAATTTTATACTTCTTACTTACTACTATTGTTGTGAAATATCGCGTGAACTACTAAACCTAAAGGGAGCAAGGTGTATGCTGGTTCACTACTAACCTTCGCTGCCCTACCATAAGCCTAAAGGCTTATTTGTATGCTCAAAAGCGTGTGTGTGGTTTGTATTGTTGTAAGAAACGAAAAATCAAAAAGGAACTGTTTGAGAGACATTCTGAGAAAAAATATTTTTGCGTAAAATTGAACTTGGGGAACCAAGGCTTAATTTACAAAATTTGAAAATGCAAAAATTTGCGAAACGTCCATACGCCTTCTTTTCATTTAAGGATCGCCTTGGTTTCCTTTTTCTTGCTATATCAACTTTTTTCATCGCCGGATAAACCATTCAATTAGACATGTAATTAGGGTATGTATCATATTCAGTTAGGCATACAGTTGCGGACAATTGATAGGGAAAGATACACACTTTTTTGAATTTTGTCCTGATTTGACAGGAAATTTGCAACATTCAAAAAATCTGAAAACAGACTTTTGTAGAACATTTCAAGGGCTACAAAACTAGTGTTTCACATTTTTTAATTACTTAACATTTTTTCGACTTTTCTATTCTTTTAAAAAAGTAGTCGCATTTTTATCCCGACAATTGATAGGGAACGATTTTGTTTTTACCAGTTTCATGAGTAATTTGCCAATTTGCCGGTAATTTGCCGGGATAAAAATGCGACTACTTTTTTAAGTCATTTGGTAATTTGTTAATAAAGGCTAGTTGTAACTTAGATCATGATCGAACTGGCTCAGTGGAGAGGGCGGACAGGCAAGTTCGCCGAAGGAAAACGCAAATTTGCATGGGACGCTTTGAATGCAATGCCTCCAGTCGATGGACTTACTTTCTGGATAGGTTTTTACTCTGACTCTGTGCTGTGATTTTGTTGAAAGCGTGTTATATGATGAGGATATTTTGCTCGGAAATGGTTAACCTGTTGGCTCGGTGTTACTAATAAAAGTTATTTGATGTTTAGATCGTTTATTGGTGTTCTCTTGGAGAAATTCACGAAGAAATCAATATTGGCTCAATTTTGGCCAAGATTGCCAATATTGTCCCAATATTGGCGCCAAATTTGGCTCAATTTCAAAATTGGGCCAAGTTTCACAACCCTAGTTTATAGTCAAACCTCGATTTAACGGCCCCCTAGGGCTGGTCCCAGGAGACGTTAAATAAAGGATTGACTGTATAAAATGACATATTACATTGTTTTCCACTGATACTTTCACCACTCCAGCCAGAACGCCTATTCGAAGACCGGTTCTAAACAACGAATAGAGATACACTAGGAATATAGTTCAACTTACTTGAAAGCGTAGCCAAGAAAACCCATGTGCAACAGGTGTTATTAAATAAAGCCTAGAAAATTATTCGCTTGTATTGAAGAAATTTTGGCTATACACTATAATTTACGCGAAAATTTGTACGAGGTACATTTGTTAGGCGGTCACTTTGTTACGCAACAAAAGCTTACACGCTAATTTTTTACGCGAACATAATTTACGCGCCAAATTGTTAAATGGTCTCTTTGTTACCAAATTTTTTACTATGAGACTCTTTTGTTAAGGAATCTTTTGTTAAGCAGATCAAACTGTAATGATAAGAGTAAACATATGATTAAAGTTTCGCATAATTATCGTTGAAAGCACTATACGAATAGACTTTCTCTAATGCGACTATGGATAAATTTTCTGGCTTAATCCCTTTGTCTATTTTTTATTGTTGTTGGTGAAGGAAATGGCGTAAAAAATATTTTGAGATTGTGAAATGGGCTTGTGATGGTCTTTGTGTGCATATAAATTATAAGTTGACAATTGTTTTTGCTCGTAGCTGTCGACTGTGAGATGTTTGACTATGATTAACTGTAACTATTCTTATTCCCAGCTAATGAGTGTCGACTGTGAAATAGTTATCTGAAATTAACTATGCCAGCAATATACCACCTAAAATATCGGCCACAGACAAAATATCTCCTTTCTCAGGCGAAATATCCCTTGATTATTAAGATTGGTATACCTCCTCGATAGCGTATAAATCGGGCTCAAGTCCCAAGCCCCAAGCAAAACCAAACCTTAAGACTTTTAATACAATGTGACCTTAAAAAACGCAGTGTCGGAAGCGGATGAAAAAACATCAAGCTCTCAATTAATTGAAGTTATCAAAGCAGTTCTTATGACTCTTAACAAAACACACGCTTAGCAAAAGAAAAATTAGCAAAAAGACCACTTAACAAAAGAAAAATTTGCAAAAAAACCGCGTAACAAAATATTTAGTAAAAAATTAGCGCGTAAATTTTTCTTTGCGTAGCAAATTCTACCGCGTAAAAAATGTACCTCGTAACAAATTTTCGCGTAAATTATGGTGTATAGCCGAAATTTTTCATTGAACACGTTTGTAATTAAATCAAACGTGTTGATAAAGAAATCTTTGCTGTAAAACAACCAACAAAGTTGTTTATTATCTATCCCATAAAAAAAAATTTACACAACACAATGCCACTGTTCAGTAAGTAAAACAATATTTTAAATGTTGGAAATTGGTTTTAATTAGGGTTAACTGTTTTTGTGCCACCCTGTAGATCTTAGCTAGAAAGTCTTTGCTTTTCCTGAGTTCTGCATGCTATTTTTATTCACCTATTTCTTTTGGTAGCCATTGATAAAGTTAAAAATTCTGCATTTCTTGATTCAAAGTCGTTTTTTTGTCTTTTTATGCATGTATATTGTAAAGATAACAAAAAAGTTAAATGATAATAACGTCTGAACACATTCAATGCATGGCAAATTACTGTTATTCACTCTTTATTGTCTCATTCACTACTGATGAGAAGATTTTGTTTAAAAATTGCTTGGTCATTTTGTTAATTATTAACTTTGTCGAATCAAAGCTTCGAAAAGTTCGAAGCTTTGCCAACCCTATCCAGTGACCTATAACCAACCCTATCACAGAATTTTAAGAGCAGACAAAAAATTTTTTTACAGTGTATTACTTTATTTCAACAAATGATCAAAATGGCCACCTACGGCCACAATATAACAACGGGGACGTTTTGGAAAATTATCAATTGCTTTCTTTTTTATCCTATCCAGTGGAAGACGTCTCCATTCTCGTTGTAACGACACTGATATCAGCGATGGTTTGGTGGGGCTCTGAGCACGCTCTCTTCTCCAGTTCAGCCAAAGAAAGTACTCCATCACGTTTCCATCTTCTCACTCTCCATCGTCTCAAGTCCAATGAATGTCAACACTGTGTGAACTGTTTTGTACGAAGCGTTTCCCGATAGGTTAGGTTCTTTCCAGCACAAAGAAGAGAGGAGTCTTTCCGGTTGAGGGGACTCCTTGTTAGGGGACTTGTTTTGGCTTCTAAGCACGCTAAACGATCCGAACTTCTGCTGGAAGAGGATCCTTGGAACGGATTCGATTGTTCTGAATGAATGAACACCGAGAATCCGAACGATCTCGCATTGATGCTTTCCTTCACGATGAAGCTGACAATAGCAGGTCTTAAATCGCTCATTCCAAAAAATAAAAGCAATGAATATCAAAAAAGCATTATATGTGAAATGAAAGAAGAGAAAAAGGGCTATTTAATGGCACCAAACACTTCGTGGGAAAGAGTAAATTTTATTATTAAAAATAAGGTTTCAATTTTTCTTACAAACTTTTGCCTCACCCGATACATAAGTAATTTTGGTCTACATGTCATATGTCCTCCTTGCTGACCTACTTCTCAAAAATAAATCAAAAAACATTATTTCAAAAATTGGATTAGGTAAGGGAAAGTTATTGCGGGTTTTAGATTACTCACAAAGAGAGACGACAAAAAAAGCATCCTTTTTTTCACGCATCCAATAACCGGTTGCTCAGTGTCCCCTCCTTTCCTC
This sequence comes from Subanguina moxae, assembly GCA_000981365.1. NCBI lineage: Eukaryota > Metazoa > Nematoda > Chromadorea > Rhabditida > Anguinidae > Subanguina > Subanguina moxae. The sequence continues at coordinate 23,754 of BBSZ01014282.1, forward strand.
CTTCCTGCTCTCAGCTGTTGTTGCTCCTTTCTATTTTTCTCTTCTTCTCTAGCTCTTCTTCTTTTCGCTTGGCTGCTGCAGCAAACTTTCAACCATTTTCCCAATAATAATTATTACTTAATTTTCTTTTTATTATTATTCTTTTTTCACACATCAATTTCTCTAAACACACATAATTTTTTTATCAGAAAAAGAAGAAGTATTCCACCACTAATTAGAGGAGTATAATCAAAATATATTGATTTTTCTTGTAAAGCACATATGGTTTGCCCGGAAAAACAAAGCAACTTTGACATTTGCGCGTAAATTTTGTCAAATGAGTTTAAGTTAAAGCTTTTTTTTTTGTTAAACTTAAACTTGTTTAAACATATAAAGCATTGCGTGATTTTACAACAACAAAAATTAAAAGCTTAAGTTAAAGTGTAGAACATTTCAGGCTCATCTACTGTCAATAAAATGTTTTCCTCAAGCTTTTCATTTATATTTCTAAAAAAATTCTAAAAAAATTCAAATAATGAGTCCAGCGCTAAATAATATAAGCACTTCTACAATTCATTTCTGTGAAAATGGAGAAAAAGTTGGTCTATTCAATGAATTTGCAGTATGCTATTTTTATTTCTATTTTTAAACAAATTTACTTGTTTTTCAACCATATTTGCATAAAATTTTAGCACAATGAAGCCACTTGGTCAGGGAGAGAGCCTCCTAACAACAAAACATCCATTTCATCGACAACTAGATTTCGATCAGAAAAGGGTAAGTATGTTTTGATAACTTTTAAATAAATATTTATGATTCGAAAAAAAAAACCAGATGCTCTCTTCACTTTATGTGTAGAATATTTTACAATAAAAAAATTTTGATTAGAGTAAATTTAGGCCCAAAAACTATGAAACTTCTAGCCTTTTTGAAACACTTTAGTCTAAGGAATATGTTCCGCTTGTTGGGGTGCTTAATTGGTAAGCTGAAAGTTTTAGATAAATTGACTTAATAAAAGACTGTTTAGGCAGTCACCCTTTGTGCTTTCTCTTGGTAGCTGTTCTAATGGCCAGTCTTTCGCTGGGGATGTACAAACTAAAAATAAGAGACAGGGTTTACATTTGTTTTAAAACTTCTAATCAATGAGCTCAGGCACAGTGTCATATGATTGTATTTTCTTTAATTATGGCAGGATTTCTATACCAATGTAAATAAGAGATCACTGACTCGGCTGGATTATACCCCCCTCCCTTTCCAAATGTAACTGCCACACAGTACGTGTACGATCTCGCTAACCTATTTTAATGCCCTAAAAACGGTAAAGCGATTCGTTTTGTGCCGGTTCTTTGCGGTTAAGGCAGCTTTTTCTGCAATTTATTTTTTCACCTTTACAGAATCTGTTGACATTTTCCACTAAAAATCGGGCTCGAGAAACACGAATATGCAATCGGTTTGGAAAAATTCCTCTCAAAAATGCGTTAGCCATGGGGAGGGTTAAGTAAAGTGATACCCAGAATGAATCCCTATTAGTAGTCTCCTATGAAACATCTGTTGGCTTTGAATGGATAGCAAACACCCAAAAAAAACTTGTGGATAGATATTAAACCCTGCTATAATGCAGAAAAACAATCATGCTCTGTCACTTTGTTGGAGTTTACTGATTGTTCTTCTGAAGGTACGAGATGGATATACCCCTTCCACAAGTCAGTCAAAGTATGAAGTCAATGTGCTCAAGGAGTTTCTGGGCTCCCAAGGTATATTATTCTAATATCTTTATATATAGTATTTGGGTCGTGTCCGTGTGTGTGTGTCTGTCCACTTTTGAATTTGATATGATCCCCTGATCATTTCTGCCAAACTTTTTTTTTATTTTGAAGCTCGCGACGAGCTACGTCGCATAACGGAGCCTGATTTTGGATTTTGGACTTTTTCCGGGTGAAAAATCGAAAAATGTGATTTTTTTGGGGTGTTTTTTAATTTTGATGGGGTTTGTCGTGTGATTTTATCATATTTTTGCTGCCAATTTTTTTTTGTGTTTGTTTTCTCCAACAGTCAAATCTCGATAACCCGTCACCTTGGGGACCAATAAAAGGTGTTATCGAGGGTGACGGGTTTGTAAAGCTTTGTAGAGTTTTACCTCATTGCTGGCCAATTAGGTCGAGCTTGGGGTGACGTGCTATCGGCGGTGACGGGTTATCTGGGTGACGAGGTTTGATTGTATTTTTTTCACGTTCCTACTTTATTTCTGCTTACTGTTCGCTTTCTAAAACAACTTCAGACTTAAACCTTTATGGATGTTAAGTGACTACGTTGAATTTGCTTGCGTATATTAAAATTTTTTGCTGCTGGTGAGTCTTCTGTCGCTCTTAAGGTTTCTTCATAGCTGTGTCTATTGTTGTAGCTTAACAGCTATTGAGGTTGAAACCATAGGAATGTTCAAGCATGTAACCTGGCATTAAGACTGCATAATTTTGCACATTCATACAAAGCATAAGCAAAGCATTCATCTACAGAAACAAATCCACTTCGTTCTATTCGCTCGGCGCCGAACTTTTTGACGACAAATCCTTTTCCTTGCATCATATATACTTTTTCTTGCATCAGATCTATTTTCGCAGCACATATACTTATTTCTGCAACAGATGTGCTTTTTCTCCTGTTTGATTCCTTCTATTTATTTTGCGTGTTTGTTTTGAGTGTCAACCACAATACAATCAAATTTTAAAGCTCCTGTTTTCTGTTAGTGGTTTTGAGTAGTAATACTTGTGGAGAGATTGGGTTTTAGTAAATTAAGTGGTTTACCTCCTTCCAAGTGATTTGGAAACCTTCCAGCTGTTTCACCTTGATAAAATATCTTGCTCCAAGTATGAAATTGAACATAGTTTTGTTAACTGGGGGCTACCTAAAAATGTAAAAATGTGTGCGCATCTCAACCTCAAGCCTCCAAGCCCCCTACGCTCATGGAGGGGGCGTAGGAGGCTTGAAGGGTTAGAGATGCGCGCACAGACTTACCTGCGAGAAAAATCGTATCAAATATTCGAAAACTTCGGACATTTGACAACCCTTATTACAGCTATTGTTTTAGGTGACCCATTGATGACCACTGTTTTGCTGAGAGCTAGAGATAGAGGATCTATGCATCGCATTCCATATCTTGAAGGTACCCGAGTACCCCCCCCCCCCCCCT
>BBSZ01014288.1:0-17136 GCA_000981365.1 Subanguina moxae
TTAAACTGGCACCCCTAATTCAAAAAAATGTGTTTGTGGCATTGTGTTTTTGACCTATGTTTTGCTGGTGTCTTCTGGGCATGTTATATACCAAAACGTAGCCTAGAATCTAAGCTAAATTTTGGTATATAACATGCCCAGAAGACACCAGCAAAACATAGGTCAAAAACACAATGCCACAAACACATTTTTTTGAATTAGGGGTGCCAGTTTAACGAGGTTCGACTGTATCTGAAAATGGTTACCGTATTCTCATTGATATAGCGGCACTCTCTACAGTAGAACCTCGATAACCCGTCACTGCGATAACCCGTCACTCTTTTAACCACGTCCCCAATCACTAGTTTTTTGCTCCAAAAATCTTATTTGGCACTAAAATTTTTATTTTTATATTTTTCGATATCTTTACAAAGTTTGCCATCTTTAGCCATATTATTGACTAACCTTCTTCTAGTCCTGTCTCACTTCTCTCACAATCTGAAGTTGTCTGAAATATAGAAGCATTTAAATTTTTCAATTTGTCCAATTAAAAATATGCTCACCTCAAAAGGAAGACATCCAAGTGGAGTGTTGTCAAAAAAGCTTTCTTAAGTATTAATTATTTGATACACAGCTGTCATTAAACTAACTTAGCAAAATTATTACCTAATTGGTTTTGGCTGCTATGGTTGGTTTGGCCTGAAAAGGAGGGTCTGGCTAAAGCAGCCAAGTTGTGAGACGAATAGGAATGCAGCTTCAATAAGACATTTATTAATTCAAATATCATTTCAAATTTCAATAAATATGCAAAGAGACTACTAATTATATTTTGCTACTTCCTCGTACTTGTATAGGTCCTACATTTATAAAAAAGTTACATAATTACATCGATTAACAGATGAGTAAATCGCAGTTTTAGAACCATTTTTTCTCAAATCGATATTAACGGGTTGTGCTACTTAACATCATTGAAAACTAAATTTAAGCCCGCTACTTATTTATTTTTCCTCCATACTTTGATGTTTTCAAAAATGGCCCTAAATCAAATCTTAAATTAATGTTTTATACCCAAGATGATAAAAAAAAATATTTTTAGACAGTTTAGACATCAAGCACACTCCTGGGTGTTGGGAATAAAAAGCAGTTTGTCAGAAAAAAAGACGAAAGATACACTACTTTTTAACAAAAACCTACATTGAAAAATGTTTTTGGGTCGTCCAGCTCATTGAACACTGCCATATGCAACAATTTAGGCTTTCCAGTGCTGAATGTGCGATTGTGACCTGCAATTTAATAACTCACAAAAACATTTATCATAGAGATGTGAAATACTGGGCCAATATTGAACAATCATGTTTCCATTAAATAAATTTTTTATGTAGCTCTGTTGCAGTCCATTCCAATCGGTTACTATAGAGTTTAAATAAGCCAAAACTTGAAATAAACAAAAAAAAATTGAAACTTAGGACGATTATATAAGCCAAGAAAAGTTAAAAAAAGATAACAGGGCAAAGTTTTAACGAAAGCGCAATATTGGGCCAACTTTAGTAACTCCAAATTTACAAAAAATCCAACGTAGGAAATTTACATTTAGAAAAATTTACTCCTGCTTACAAAAACAACTGTTTTAAATACAGTCGAATCTCAATAACCTGTCACTCCAAAAGATTCGACCCACAGATGGGTTGGACCATTCTTTTAACTCAATTTTTGACATCTTTTGCCAACTTTGATATTGATTTCTCTCTACACCCAAAGGATTTTGAACTTGCCAGATTTTTTTAGACAACTCAAGAATTTTTCCTTAAGAAAAATTTAACTTAGCTACACCCAGTTTACAAAATGGGATAATGGGTTATCAAAGTTTGGTTTTATTGACAGCAATAATGCTGGTTTTTTTTGAAAAACGACTGGCAAATTCAAAATCCTTACGTTTTTTCTTTTATAGACATCAATATCAAAATTGGCTGAAAATGTCGAAAATTGAGGTAAAAAATGGGTGAATTTGGATGTGGGTCGAATTTTTTGGGCTGACGGGTTACCCAGTGTTGACTGTTGACTCCAGGGTTGAAAGTCACCAAAAATGAGACTAAGTAAACACACAGGAAAAGATGATATACATCAAAGTAAGAACTAATACTATCTTCTAACATCTTTTAAGCAAAAAGGTTTTAATAAGCAGCTGCAAAACTAAAGGCACATGGATGAGAAAAATGAGTGGAGAAGTATGCAAAAATGTTATGCGAGTGGCACTAAGACGAGAGCACAGCAGCAGCAGCAGCCGCTGCTCATTCTGCCATTATTTCTTGTCCATTTGGCTTGCTTAAGGGTGTAAAAGAGGGCAGTTTGAAAAAAAAAAAGTGTGGGGTGGGTGGCAAAAAGTCTGTCTTCTTGCTGCTTGTCTTTTCAGCCTGCCTATTTTTCATTCTCAGCTTTTCTGGAAGACATTTTCAAGTACTTTTAAGCAACTTTTAGCGATGAAAAAGTTTCAAAGCTTCTACTTGAAATGATTGTATGAAAGCAGAAAAATATTCAGTTTTATTTTTGCTTAAAAGTCAAACAAATGCTGAATTATTCTTTAGGAAAAAGAAATAATTAAAAAAAGAATAATTTTTTTGGACGAACGTGGAAATACCAATTGTGAAGAAGATATAATTAATAGCCAAAAGAATACTAACGGGTGTAAAAAAAGTTCTTCGTGAAACTTTGAGTTTTTTTAATAACAAAATTTATTTTATATAAAAAATCCAAATATGCAGTTTTGTGGAACAGTTCTTCCTCGTTCAAATATATCGAGTATATCGATTAAAATATTTATTCAAAAAAATGGTCGCCTTTGGTCTCAATACTTTATTTCAGGCTTTTTGCTAAGCTGTCAATAGCTTTTTGAGTCATTTCTTGAAATAATGCATCCCATTCCTCAACCAAAAAAGCATTCAAAGAAGCAATTGAGCTACGGACCTAGAGCAAGCTTTAGATTGGATAAAAGCCAGCCAAAGTAGTCCATCACATTCAAGTCTGGACTATTAGCTACCCGCTCACCTCTAATACCAATTATCTGCTTTTAAAAATCTCCGAATCGCCACAACGAGAATCGACCTTGATGATGCCGGAGAAATGTTGCTCAATCAAATTTCGGGTGCAATAGCTCGATCAGATGAGGCTTTGTTTTACTAAAAGGTTCATTATTCAGCAATATTCTCTTCTGCCCATGGCTGGATCTTCGTTTCAAGGTAGGAATGATAAAACAAGAAAGCAGCTAAAAAGATTTTTCGCATGACTTATTTTTCAACTCTTTGTTTCTTTAGATTGCCTTTCAGCTAAAAATCTGGCACAAAGAAAAAATTGATATACTATTGAATGTTATATCTTAAATGGTATGGTAACTATTCAAAAGAGGAAAAATTATGCTACAAAACTGTATATTTGTATGTTTTAAATGAAATAATTTTTGTTATTAAAAAAAGCTTCAAGTTTCACCATCTCACATTAAGAGTCTAATGGACACCAATTTTGAGCGTATTTTTGAATAAACTTGAATAGGAAGCCTGTAAAGTTGAATATGAGTCAAATATGAAGTGACAGCCAACCTTTGAGCAACGTCAGCTTTTAAAAAGTCCCAACAGCCAACCATTTCCTGCATACATTTTTTGCCCCAATAATGGCAATGCTCTATTGCCAAAAGGATGTTTGCAGATACTAATCTCTTCACTCATCAATCACTTTTTAGCTGCAGAAACATACAAAATTTAATGGCGAATTGCTATTGACGATCCAAAAAGGAAGATTGACCACAGCTATAGTTAAAAAAATCGCAGCAATGAATATTCGCGTTTTTTAAAAGGGAGCCAAGATATTTTTTCTTCGCGAAAATATTCGCCCGAATATTCGGATTTCATAGCTCTAGTTGTAGGCCTAAGTGTAGTACTTACCCTGGTCTCTCAAGGCAAAATATGGAAATTTTAGACTTTCCAAAAACCGACTTTTATGATGAAAAGAGGCGAAATATAGCTTTTTTAATCGTTTTTAGCATATTTTTAGAATATTTTAGAGCGTCTTGTATTAGACTCTGGGTTTTTAAAAAAGGAAAAACCAGCTTGGCAAAATAATGGCTAAGAAACTGCTGTATACTTTCTCCTCTCAACATCACCACACATTGTAAAGTCGTGTCTACATGTAATTTTCTGTGAAATACGAGCCATTTTCTCATATATAATCCAATGCTAAGTAACGCCTTGCGTGTAGTGACCTCTTAAGTTATACAAATATGACATTCAAAAACACAAATTTAACACACAACTCGAATATCTATATATACTAACAAATCCACCCAAAATGGAATTAGGAAGGCATGCGGCAGTAAATTTTGTGGTTTAAAAAAGCCATAAAACAAGTCTTGATTGCAGTAAAATGCTTAGAAAATAGATGACATCAATGGCTAACTAATCCCTTCTGCACTTCCAGCCCATTATTTCCTGACAAATGAGCTTATTCTTTTTAAACAAATGTGGAACTAACTCTTCCGTTTTTTTTTTTTTGCTTTTTAGTTGCAAAATATAAAATTAATTAATTTCATAAAACTCTATAATTTTTAATTGGCTATATGTACTTTCACCCCTCAAATTAATCATTTATCTCGTCAAAATAATTTTTTACCCCGTCAAATTTGAATTCCCCGCAAAATAATCATTTATCCCGTCAAATTACTCATTTACCCCGTCAAATTTGAATTTCCCGCAAAATAATCATTTACCCCGTCAAATTACTCATTTACCCCGTCAAAATTACTCATTTACCCCGTAAATGAGTAATTTGACGGGATAAATGATTATTTTGCGGGGAATTCAAATTTGACGGGGTAAATGAGTAATTTGACGGGATAAATGATTATTTTGCGGGGAATTCAAATTTGACGGGGTAAATGAGTAATTTGACGGGATAAATGATTATTTTTCGCAAAATTCAAATTTGACGGGGTAAAAAATTATTTTGACGAGATAAATGATTAATTTGAGGGGGTAAATCAATTTGAGCCATTTTTAATTATTTTCTGTATTTTTATCTTTAAATTCTAATATTCTCAATCTTATTGTAAAAAACAATGCTACCAAAAATTTCAAATGTCCGTTTTCAATCCCCTAATCAAAATTACTTTTAGACGCTAGTGTAGTTTTTAAGATTATAAAAAAATGAGTAAAAATACCACCTCTAGCAAATAAGTCGAGAATACGAAGACCATTGAAGTTGACTCCGGAAATATTGCCGTTGAATTCATCATAGACTTTATTCAATTCTCTATGCATAGGCTTGGGCGATTTTTTTAGCATTTTAGTTGGCTCTAGTCCAATTTTTGGCATATTGTGGAACACATTAAATGAAGCACCCAGAGTTATTCTCCAATAGTAGTTTAGCGTAAACAATTCTTTTGAATCTGAATGATATGGATATGCTTTGCAAGAGATTTTTGACCATTAGATCACTAACCAGAAGTTACATATTTGATGGGCATGTTAGAGTCTAAAGTCAATGTCATGTTGGCATGTCTTCTACTCATTCTGACCACATGTTTTCTACCATCATTCACAAAAACATCGAAGTAACCAAGGCTAAATAGCAAAATTTTTATATTAAAATGAGTTGTGCAAGTTAGTTTAATGGGTTACTGATGTTCTCTACCGCCAAGATTGTATTTAACTTGAAGATAGCCGCCACCCTGTAATAGATCTTTTATGGCTATTCATGGTTTTACGGCCACTTTAATATAAAGTCACTTCAATAAATTATAATTAAAGGCACTTATGTCGTCGAAAAACCCCCCTATCTTACTCTTTTTTGGACTTTTTCTCATAGACAACGTGGTTGAGCATAGTGTAACAAATTTTGATGTGATTAAGCGTCCTCATGATCAGGGATAAACAAATTGATCAAGTAAAGATGAAATGAAGAGCACTATATTATGTCAAACTGTTGTACCAAACTGGAATATCTATCACTTTCAAATTTCTAAAAGCCGTGTACAAATTTTGTACTGTGCACACTATTTTCTTTAATCACAAACAAACTACTTTTTGGAAAGAGGAAGAAGAGATTTTTCCATTGGTAGGTCATACATATGAATCATGAAACAGCTAAGAAGAAGGCAAATTGAAACCAGTATATCAAACTAATATATTTTTTAATTGTGCTAGAAAGCACATACCAAAAAAAGTGTCAAGTAGTCATCCTCCACAGAGCACTGCACTGACAATAGCACTCCATTGGAATGGTGGGAAGAAAATGCCAATACAAGATCATCATCTGATGTGCTGGGCGGATGTGCAACAACAGAGGTATTCAATACACTTGAACTCGGATATTCGTAATAAATAGAGGAGCCTTGAGCATTGAATAAGTAACTGGTTCCCACTACAAGTAAAAAATCATTACATAATATATTAAAAAAAGTAGAGAACACATACTTTGATCACAAAAAGAACCACTATATGTGGTCATCGAACAGTCACATTTTATGTTTTTCCATCCTTGATAGCAAATGCCATTGTGCTTGCAAGATGTATGACTGCACCGCATGGTTGGTCCTAAAAGTGATTTTATCATAAGCTTCTGTTTTGATAGTGTCAAACTTTGAGTGTCTAATCGACACTCAAAGAGCTTGTTACGGTTACGCTTGTTACGGTTGGCGAGAGTCGACTGTAATGACCATGGTTCTTTAAGATTATTTTTGTTGAATAAACGTTTTTGTCTTTATAAGAGTTGTGGAGCGATTAATTGACCGTTCAATCAATAAGATTGGACATGTAAAGTAGTAGCAACGTCAATTAAACAGATGTATTGTGCAATAAAAGCTACCAAAACACCCTTTCTTCATTCCCATTGACAATATGTTGTCACTCCAAATATCGAGATGGTTTTTTCCTAGTTTTAGATTGGATAGACATCCTAAAATAAAAATTCTCGCATAAAAAATATAAAGCTTTGCTGTTTCACCTCTATATCCAGATGTTCTACTCAAAGAGGTTGGCACAAAGGTGTAGTTTGGTGGAATGCCCGCTAAATTTACTTACGTAATTTATCAAGAAAAAATAGTGGTTATACCTAAGAAGACATTTCCTTTTATATGAGCACTGTATGGAGTAATGGGGCGCAGAGTCATTGTAAAATTGTCTGTTAAAGCATACATATTAACATGTAATTAAGAAAAAGATATATTCAAAGGCTACTTATCCAAATGTGATGACTTCCGTTAAGCGTATCCTAATACAATCAAATATTAAATATATGATTTTTAAAATAACGGTAATTAAAACTTGTTGGATATTGACAGTATGCCATCTTAAATCATTCAGCGGCTCTATTGGCTTTCTCAATGATGATGAAGAAGCCAAGGAATCTTCAAACCATAGGGGAGATATTGTATGTTCAATGCTGAATTTATTGCGACCAGCATTCTAAAGCAATAAACGTAAATATTGATATTTAAACATGAAAAGTAAGAGATTTCTAGGCTGTCCAAAAAATTCTCGCTTTTGAAATTAAAAATACAGCTTGCTCTGCATAGTAAATATTTAGGGTTGTCGGATCGGATATCCGATTTCGGATAATATCCGAAATTATCCGGGATTTTTTCGGATATCGGATCGGATATCCGAAAATTTCGGATATCGGATACCGGATACGGATCGGACATCCGGAAATTCCGGATATCCGAAATTAATATATTCGCAGAAAAGCGAAGAAAACGTTTATTGAACAAATTGATTCATCAACAATTACACATCCTCAAACAACAAATTAAAGATTTCTTCTGGCTCCTTCTCGTTCTTTTCCGCTGCATTCTTCAAGATCCCATCCGCCAATTCCACCTTAGGCCGAATATAGAAACCGCAAGTTAAAAAGAAAAAAATTTTTAAAAATTTATCCAATATTTTCAAATAAGATCCGATATCCGAAATTTTTCGGCTACGGATCGGATATCCGAAACTTTCGGATATCGGATACGGATCGGATATCCGAATCCGATATTTTCGGATATCCAACAACCCTATAAATATTGTATTTTTTGATGTCAAAAGGCTAGTTATGAGTCAATTTTATGATATAATATAACAAAAAAGATTCTGTTCGGATTTTCGAGAATATTTTGACAAAATATCTGACCAGTCATTTTCACAGCCGTAATTTAAACCTTAAACGATTGAGTTTGGGGCTATCCACACACTTAAGTATTTTTTTGTGGCGAGAGGTAAGTTACAAAGCACTTACTATTGTCCAGTATCCTTAAAATTTATTTTTGCAACCAAATTAATTATCACAAAACCACCCACCAATAGTATACTTCAACTTCTGTTGAAACAATTCCACCGAAATAAAATTCTTCTTTCTGTCCCTTCCTTCCTCATCAATCATCAGAAATAATAAGCCAGAAGAAGCTAATGTCTTTAATTTGAACGAGATTCTGTAGAATCCTCTGGTCTGATTCACCTTGCTTGTTGACAACTGAACGTAACCTTCGGTGTCAAAAGAAACTGTGGTAGAAGATTTGTTGTGTTTTCTGGACAAGATAGTGTGGTCAGTGGTCGTGGACTGATTATCTTGTCTGGAAGCAAAAACTAAGTGACGAATGTCTTCCATAACATCGAAGCCGTTGAAATGAAAGCTTAGAATATCTCCTTCAAAGGAGGAGCGTTCTTGAGACTCATCTTCAACTTATTTTTGTAATATCATTTAAAAAACTAAACATACCTGATAATTCAGAAGCAGTTTTTGAGTCAATTTTGCTTAAAGCTCTTCCAACTGATATTTCTTCTATGTAGATGCCTACGTTGGAGGGATTTGACAATATATCTAAATTAGAATTTTGATAAATACCCTCTTTCTTCTGTTTCTTTTTTTTTTTGTTTCTTCTGTTTCTGTTTCTTTCTGGGCATCCAATACTACGTGAGCTTTTTTGGCGTCATACACAGTTTTACTTTTGTGAAAAACTGCCTTCCATCAGCGCTATCGGTTCTATCGATGCCACACAAAAAGTGCCTACTATTGGCACCTTCCATAGGGGACTAAACACTAAGGGCTTTATGGTTAAGTACAGCGGGGCCTCTTATAGTTATTTTCGGCAACTTGAGAGAATAAAAACCAAAAACTCGACTCTACGGGTGGGGACCACAAAAATATACTTATGCGCCAAAAAAAATGTAATTAGCGCCCAGAAGAAAGTACCGTTTGTTTTTTAAATTGTTAACATAAAAGCTTCGGAGTATAAAAAAAACTAAAACCCACAATTGTTTTCCCATTTGCCGTCTAGGAAAAGCAGAAGCCTATCTCCTCTTCTCTTAATTTGTATCACGTGCCATTGATTGTCATTTAAAGATGTGCCCCAATTGAAAGTCTACAACAAATCAATTGGGTTGAAATATACATAACTTGATGGGAAACTGCTTACTTGTTTAGTGCCATTGTCACGTACCAGTTTTAACTCCAACTCTCCATTTGCCAGTAAAAGCAGAATTCTATCACTTTTTTTTTGTGATATAGAATGCGGTGCATAAGGTGCTTTGGTGTCAAACAAAACACCGCTGTCATCTTCGGTGCGGAATTTCAGCTCTAAATCTTCTGCTTCACTTCGTTGCGTTCCATTTGGCAACCTTAAAGGGCATTTAAGAATGACATATATCATATTTAATTTAGCACTAAAACCTAAATATTGGCGTAAATTCTTCTATAATCGTCAGCGGAGGCTGGTTGGAAGAAGACGAAATATGGGTGTATTCGAGGCTGGACCGTATGGCTAAGGGAAAGGAAACCATTTTTGGTTCTTTAATAACATATTACAGTCATTTTCCTTATAGTCAAAAGCTATACTTACTAATTGAGCATGTAGACCCCTCAAAAAGAGTGTTAGAACAATCGCACTTAAATGTATTAAGGCCTTGAAGGCACTTGCCAAAGTTTCGACAAGGATTTGCGTTACAATAGTCTGCAAAAAATATACTTGAAAATTTAAATTTAACTCATTTTTGCACGAATTTTTCAAAAAGTTAAAAAATTTTTGATTTTTTATATGCTGTAAAACAACAGTTTAGGTGTATTTTTACCTATTTATGACAGTATATATTATTTTTAAAGGCTCAAATTGATTTACCCCCTCAAATTAATCATTTATCTCGTCAAAATAATTTTTTACCCCGTCAAATTTGAATTTTGCGAAAAATAATCATTTATCCCGTCAAATTACTCATTTACCCCGTCAAATTACTCATTTACCCCGTCAAATTTGAATTCCCGCAAAATAATCATTTATCCCTCAAATTCTGTCCCGTCAATTTATTTACGTGATCAATGTTACTTGTATATGATTTTTTTAACACCATGAACTTCTGAAAAAGAATGGCTGACTAAAGCACAAATTGTACAAATTTAAGAAGGCAAATGGTTTGTTTGAGAGATAAATGATTATTTTGCGGGAATTCAAATTTGACGGGGTAAATGATTAATTTGAGGGGTGAAAGTACATATAGCCATTTTTAAATTGTTCAAAAAGTTCAAAAAATTTTACATACATTTTTATCTTGATACAGTCTACTTTAAAAGACTTTCTTAAAAAGAACTATATAAGATTTTGGCAACTTATCTACATTTTTGGCGTCTTGTTTTGACTAAATTGGACAATAAGTAACACTTTTATTGTATTGAGTTAATGTATACTGAGTTGATGAGACTGAGGCTGTACACCATAATTTACGCGAAAATTTGTTACGAGGAACATTTGTTACGCGGTCACTTTGTTACTCCACAAAAAATTACGAATATTCATTTACAGTACTCATTTTTTACAGGATTTTTTTATATTGAGGCACTAAAATAGGCAAAAAGACCTCAAACATCCAAATCTTAAAGCAGAATTGCAAGAAGAGGCTTGGTTACTGAGATATGAAAATGAAAAAATGAGTGCTGTAAAGAAGTATATGTAAATTGTTGTGGCGTAACAAAGTGACTGCGTAACAAATTTACCTCGTAACAAATTTTCGAGTAAATTATGGTGTACAGCCGAGACTGAACTATTGGGTTAGTGCATAATTAAAGATCGTTTTTCGGCACCTTATAAATTTCATTGATGTGTTAATTTTCTTTATGTTTTAATATTGCATAAATTAGCCAAGTGGAAAGCATTTCTTAAAGTAAAAGGGGGTTATTTTCCATAATAGTCGTTAAATTAATTGTATTTGTGTTGTTAAATAAAGCATCACAAAAAAACGATTTTGATCCCAATAAAATATAAATATACATATTTGAGTGGCGGAATCAGAAGAAGGAGATTGTACACATCCTAATGAAATGCCTACAATGGTTTTTTTTTTGTTAAAATATTAAAGATTTTCAATTTGAACCTCTTTTGCCCAGTTGTTCATCAGCAAAATCTCTTGCTTTTTCGAAAACAGTCGAGTTGCCTGGGTAATGCTTTAGTTGTGCAGTTTTAAAGGCAATAGCAGTCTGAGTAGCAATTTGAGCATTGATCCCGTTTATCCTCAAGTTTTTCTTCAAAAATTAGAGCGTAAAAGCAAATGTAAGCAAATTATAGTGAAGATTGGCGTACCAAACAACCAATCAAGCCTTTCCTCAATTGAGTTGTCCAAACAGCCGAAGGGAATTTACATGGAGGTACTGTCAAACTACTATTTGAGGCACTTTTTACAGGTTCTGCTAAAGCTATCCACGGTGCAGCTCCCACATAAATTGGCTCATCTTAAAGTTAAAAATTTCAATATTTACCTAACTAATATTAAGAAGAATTATTACTGTTTATTATTAAATTGGCGGAGACTCCCGGAGTAGAAAAGACCTTAAAAACTACTTTTTAAATAAGCTTATCTTAAAAAGTAAAAGCGGTTGCAGTATGGAATCCAGCCTCAAGAAAAAAATAACTTCTTTTTCACGTTAATCGATTCGTATTTCAAGAGAAAGCTTAGTGTTTTAGGCTTCTTGAGAAAAGAAACTTTTTGAAACTATGATTTAACCCAAAGCTGAAAATCAAAACAAAAGAGGCAAGGGTTATCATGGTTTTGGATCAAAAGATTTCATGGAGCAGGGCAAAAAGTGCCTTAAACCATAATGCTCTATCATGGTTTTCAGAAAAAGTATTTCTCAAAAAGCTTAAAACACACGGCTTTCTCATGAAATTCGGGTCGATTAGCGTAAAAAAGAAATCTGTGGGGCTGTATTCCAAAATCAAGCCGTAAAGCCAACCGTCTTAACATTGTCCATAGCCACAGAGCCTGTGCGCCCTACTCGTTCCATAGCTACTGTGTGCCAATTGCCGTCATTTACTTGTTTTGAAGTTGTCTTAAAAATTTATGTTTAATCTGCATAAATTTTATTAAAGTATTCAATAAATTACTTGAAGTCTAACGTGCCCTGAGCCAAGATTTATTCTATAAATTATCAAATTTTTTCTAGCCATTTTATGCAATATACATTAAATAAAGATGTCCATCAATTAGCTCAAACGCAATAAAATCACTACTAGATTCGTTTTGCATATTTCTTGATCCATGGTACAAAATTAGACCATCCAATTCAGTGGAGCGGAATTGAAAGCCTTAACAGAATATTTATTTTAATAATATCTGCCTCATTGCTATTACCAACCAAGACTCCCTGAGGATAAACTATTCCAATTGGGCAGTGTGATAAAATTCTGGCCAGAGTTAAAGGACAAAATGTCAGGCACATTACTTGGGTTTGAGCAAGAAAAGGACAAGTCACCACTAATATTATTGCCAATACTTGAACAAAAAATAAAAATACGAAATCAAAAACCTTGTTTGCACGATAGAATTGCCATAGCCCTGGTCGGCCAGTTCAATCAAGTCTAATAGAATGGCATCTGCCTCAAATTTAACCTTAATTTTAATTTATAAGTCCGAATTTCAGTTGTTATTATACAGATACTTACCCTTTTCATACACCCAGTAAATTGAAACAAATGGTTGGGAATGTAGAGTCGTCCATGAGGTGCCCCTCCAACAAAGGCAAAACTGTTGCCCAGCCATTCTACATTGGTAGCCAACTGCTTTACTTCATCTGAAGAGCCATCTACAGTCAGGCGCATCTGAATTTGCAGTTGAAACCGATTATTTGGCAATACTATAATAAGAATAATAATCAGCACTTCAAACGACATATCATATAAGACGGTAATCTTACTTGTATTTGGAAAGAAAAAAAACTGAATGCAACATAGAAATGGTAAAGATATTAACAAAAAAAAAAGGACTGGAAATACCGTATTCAGTGTAAAATTTTTACATTACAAAACCAGGGTCGTCGCTACAACGTGCAGACTAGAGATGCAGACTCAACATTTTACTTTATATTATTTATATTGACTAATGTCTACAAAAAAAGTGCCAGGGAACTTTTTTACTCGAGTAAATATTTTTTTGACTACGCATCCAAAGTAAAATTTTGAGTCTATTACGTATACTGTAAAGTACGGAACATGTAGTGTTAACAATCCATTCCCAGAAAACGTACATAGAACCAAGTTTTAAAAGGACAGAGTAAGTAATTAAATTTTGGGTGGTACTTTTTCCCAGTGCCTAAATAAATATACCTAGGGAAAAAATTGAAGGCCTCTAACCTACCAAAATTTGAGCGTTTTATTATAGAGAATACGGTATTTCGGGAATTTTGGGTTTGTAGATAAGTTCTTGTGGTCTTTCCAGCCAGTGTAACACCATATCAGTCAATTACAAACTATTCAGCATTGTTCAAGACTGAGGACTGAGGCTCGTCACTAAGGTCAAAAATGCCGGTTTTGAAATTAGCAAACTAATTTTGAGCAGTTTTTTTTTGGGGCACGGCGTCTTTTTGGTACATTGCGCATATTTTCTGCGCCACTTTATCAAGATTAGAACCAGAATTGATTTTAAAAAGCAGATGATGCAGAAACGTGCATTTTAATCAAGTTTTCTATGTCTAAAAAAATAAAAAAAACAGTATTAAAAAAAAAAAACCGCCCAGAATTATCCACCAACCCAGTAAATTTAGAAAATTGGATAAAGAATCACAAGACACACTTTAAAAAACAATTCTTCACACCCACACTAACTTACAGTAAGAGTAGAGTACTTAGTTCGAGGCTAATAACAATAACTGATTTTAAAGAAATAATTAGATAAAAGAGGAAAAATTTTAGTGTTTTTTGTATCTTTTCGGCTATCGGTGTACATTTTTTACAGAATTTAAACAAAATTTGAAAAAGTGTACACCAATAGACCACACTTTTATTTCAATATAAGCTTTTCTTTAATAAATTCTACCATATTCAAATCTCTATAGAGGATAACTGTGTGCCAAACATCATCTAAACCAATTCATTAATATGTTGTGCAACAACAACAAACAAACCATCATATCGTGCTGGTTTAAGTGATTTCTTGTACACTCGTATAATGCGTTTTTCTGAGCCTTCCATTTTGCAAACAGCCAATAAAACACCTCTTTCTAGCATTAGTTGCACATAATTCTGCAACAACTTGTAGATCAAAAAAAAATCGCGCAAGCAAAATCAAAATAAAATCTGATTGCAAGCATCGCTTTGGAAATTTTAAGTTATCTTTGGCATTATAAAGACCACAAAAGGATAAAATTGCTTATTCTGTGGAAAACTTGCAGGTAGGACTGGTTGGCGGCCTTAAGTATACATCAATCAGATAAAGAGTACCTGGTGATCACCGCCAACAAACATCAATCCGTTAGGTGAGTTGGTTTTGAACTGCAAAGTTAGGTTTTCTCGCCTGCTCCACACCCCAGCTCCACCTGCTGAAATGGTAGTTACACCATTTTTGATGCTGTTCAAGTCGTAGCCGAGCCATTCATTGGCAAAGAAGGATAGTTCTGCTGTGATTTTTTCTGCAATTATTATAGCAAATTGACGCTACTTTGGTATAACAAAAAGAAATTGGGGTTTTCAAAAAAAAGTTTCTTGCTCAAATCACTCGTAAGTAAGTCTGTGTGCGCATCTCTTACTCTCAAGCCCCCTTCGCCCCCTTGCATGGAGGACGGAGGCTTGGGGGTTTGGAGTTGAAATGCGCACACAAACATACCTGAGACATAAATTACTCGAAAGTGACTCCGGTTGACTCAAAATTACTTTTTACTTTGAGGGACCCAGGTAAAAAGTCAATTGTTAAAAAAGGACGATGAAGGCTTGAGAGTTAGAGATGCGCGCACAGACTTGCTTACGAGATGAATCTGAGTAATACTCTTGATAAAAAAAATGCTCTAGAGGTACTTTTTGCCCTGGTCAAGTAGGCGAAACGGGTAAATAATCTTTACAAAATGTGGCGTCCTATTATTTTTTTCTCCCCCAATACAGCCCTTTTTCCCAACAAAATTTGGAAATATTCAAAAATTTCCTCAAAAAAATTAACAGGGGGACCAAAGCAAAAAAAACCCGATTGGCGTATAGGCCAATATTTCTTCTCTATTTTGCCAAAATAAAAAAAAATTAGTTGCAAAAAAAACTTTTAGAGTTGCACTGCCTGCCCTCATGGTCAGTATAGGAGCAATCACATTTGGGACCTGTGTTTGAGCTGTAGCATCGGCCATTGTTTTTGCAATAGAGCAGGTTGCCACTAGACAAGTCACTCACAGCAGCACTAGTCTTGTTTGAGATGTATATTAGCTTGCTAGAGCAATACTCGTCATCAGTTTGTCTAAAAGATTCTTTAAATTTGTTAGAGCGCTAAAAAAAGACGGACCTAGTGCCATTTGAGTCCATGAGCTGAGGTGAACTGACCCCCTAAATTAAACAAAGTTTTTGTACCGTTTGTACGACGATCCACTGGACAAAATTTAGAGTAAAATCCTTCTTCTAAAGTTGAGGCATAAATATGAATATATGGCAGTGCCAGATATTAGTGATATTTTAATGTTAATTGATTAATTTTAATATTTATATTAAATTCATGTTTGAGCAGGAGTGAATTTGCTTGGAAAAACTGAGCTAATTTTCGTGTCGTAGGTAGAGAAAGGCGGTAGTGTTGTCACCGAAGGATACTTCAAAGTAAAATTTTCTCCTCGTCTTACAAATGTTTCAGAGAGAAAGCAATGAACATTTAATATAATCAAGCGCCTATCAAGCCGCTTCGTATCAAACAACTAAAACTGAAACCTGTGGATAGAGACGGTAATAAAGGTTTTTGATGCTTCCAGCAAAGCGTCTGTTAAATGTAAACATAATTAGAACTAAAAAGTTTTGTTGAGAAAATATTACTTAGAATGACGACGCAGTGGAGAGCTTATAGTACTCAGCCGATGCAAATCCTAAAATTATTTTTACAACTTATTTGATGTTGTTTACGGTATTTTGCCGGGTATGGGGCCTTTCTCTATGGTTCTTTTTTTAGTTTTAAGACACGAAAGATGAGTATGTAAGAAGATTGTCCATTATTTCAGCTCAACGGAAAGTGCTGTAACATAACTTGCACATATTGTCGCTATAAAAATGTGGGTATTCCCCAATGAAATGGCGTTTATGTGTTAGAAACACACCAATGATGCCCATGTTTCAAACGTTAAAAATGTTTTATTTTTCTCTGAGCATTTCACAAAATTTAAGTTCTTTTCATATATTTGAAGAATTGAAGAATAAGAAAGCATCAAAATACTCTCTAAATACAACTCTTAACATAACTATTTTTAAATATTACGTTTCAAATTATTACGAAGCATATGTAAGAATGCTTTTCACAGTTTTTTCTTCAAATATAGATGCCATTTTAAATAATTCGAGCAAAATTTTTCAAATACCGTTTTTCGGCTGTACACCATAATTTACGCGCCAAATTGTTAAATGGTCTCTTTGTTACCAAATTTTTTACTACGAGACTCTTTTGTTAAAGAATCTTTTGCTAAGCAGATCAAACTGTAATGGTAAGAGTAAACATATGATTAGAGTTTCGCATAAGTATCGTTGAAAGCACTATACGAATAGACTTTCTCTAATGCGACTATAGACAAATTTTCTGGCTTAATCCCTTTGTCTATTTTTTATTGTTGTTGTAGAAGGAAATGGCGTAAAAAATATACTTGTGATGGTTTTCGTGTGCATATAAATTATAAGTTGACAATTGTTTTTGCTCATAGCTGTCGACT
>BBSZ01014289.1:4579-22756 GCA_000981365.1 Subanguina moxae
TTGGATGGACATAACAGTCAAAGGATTCAAATTAAATACGGTTAGAACCTTTGAATCCGGATTCAAATTGCCAACACTGGAGAGAATACGGTATATTTGGGTCTTGTGAAAATTATGGAGTTTAGCCCCTACTCTGTAAACCTTTTGTGTTGGACTCTTTTATGGTATGTTAGCCGGTGTTTAGCTCCTATGAACAGCCTCTGTAAACCTTTTACATTATAATCTTCTTATTTGGGTATTGTTTCTCTATCCTATACAGCCAGTTTTTTTTTACAAATGGATGGAAATTCTCTCTTCCATTCAGTTGTTTTTTCTGGCAGGGTTGCTATTGGAATATGTGGTGTTGTCGTGTCTTCTCCATTGTGTTCACTGACTGTTCTTTTTTCAAATAAAATATTTGGTTAGAGACACACACAACAAGCCGTTATTTAGAAGGAAAGGAAAAGAATAGAACCACTTTGTAAAAAACGGCTGCTCAGTTTTATTGGGATGAAGAGCTGTATAAAGGAAGGGACAATAAAGGGGCCACTTTCTAAAGAGGGCCCACCCAGGAAAAGCGAAGATCTTGAACATACCGTATTTACTCTATTAAGCGGGCATGCCCGCTTATTTTTCGACCCTTTGCTAGGGGGTCCGCTTATTAGAGGGTGCCCGCTTATTAGAGGGTGCCCGCTTAATAGAGTAAATACGGTAATTTCCCTTACACGGACCTACCTTTATAACAAAATTAGAGAGGTGGAATTAATAGAGAGACGGGGCTTGGGTAGGGACTCACAAACTGCGTTGGATAGAACCCCATAAACTTGACTGCAGTGATTGGTATGAAAAATGTACTTAGTGTGCTCAACAATGAGATATAAACCTCAAAGTTTTTCCCGTTTATTTAGCTGTTTTCGCGCGTGCTAGTGATCTCTCTAGATATTTGTTCTGTTTTTTAGATTGCAAACACACAGTTGGATGATCAGTCGTCAGTTTATTGGTTCCGTTTCAACAGTTCTCCTCTCTTTTCCTCTACTCACACTACTTTTTTTCATACACAATTTAAAAAGGAAATAGAAGCGAGTGTTGAGGTGCCTTCACATTCAGTGTCAGTGCTGAGAAAGTGGATGATGGTCTATCCAGAGTGGGGTAGAAAAGCATTTCCATTCCGGTCTTTTGGAATTGAGTGGTTGTCATCGTCGTCCTAGTTGTTGTTAATGTTGTCGTCGTTGAATTAGGTGTTTGTGGTTGTTATAAATGGCGTTTAATGCGGTTATTCATGTGAACAAAACAGCCATCCAATAGTTTAATAGCCTGGAGGTCTGAAAATGAATAGAAGTGTTATTAAGAACATTTGTAAATATTTAAACTTGAAAAGTCCAAAAGCTTACGTTCGTGGAGGTGGGCAATGCTCGCAGCTGCCAGGCTCTCCGTTAGGTCCTTGAGGACCGGGTGGTCCTTGTGGACCAGGTGCTCCCTGAGGTCCTGGGGCTCCGTTGTCTCCAGCTGGGCCAACTCCACCACCGGTGTTGGTTCCATCTTGGCCGGGAATACCCTTCTTTCCTGGGGCTCCTGGTGCTCCTGGGGCTCCTTGTGGGCCGGCTGGACCGTTGACCTGGATGAGTCTTCCTGGAGCTCCAATGGGTCCTGGAGGTCCTGGTGGTCCAACTGGTCCTTGAAGTCCAATGGGTCCTTGGAGACCAGCATCACCTTTGTCTCCGTTCTTGCCGTTCTCACCAGCTGCTCCTTTGGGCCCGCGAGGTCCTTTTTGACCCGAAGAACCTTGGTTTCCTGGTGGTCCTGGTGGGCAGATAACACATGGCTCGTGCTGAAAATTAATACAATCTCAAATGATAAGGCTTAATTGTTTGACTGTAATCGTTTTTAGAGTGTGATAAAAGACATGCAAAATAATTGACCAGACTTGATCACTCAAATCATACCCATTTTTCGCACATCTTTGCTGCATAAAACTTACGGGAATAGCACTCTTGAGCACATTGCCGTCACGGCCGTCATTGCCGTCTTGTCCATTGGAGCCGTCGCTTCCAGGCTCACCGGCATCACCGGGAGGTCCAGCTGGTCCTGGAGGACCCTGTTGGCAAGAGCAGCAAGAGGGAGCAGTATCCGGGTTGACCGCAGGGCCGTAGCCACCGGCAGCTGGGGCTGGCTGGGGATTGCTTCCATACTGACGTTTGGCACGTACAGATGAGTGACCTTGTTGGTGGAGAATGGACATTTCTGTCCACATGTCACGGGATCGAGTTTTGCAGAAATCGGTTTCCTGGATTAAATGGCTCTGGAAGCCGGCCACATAGCTGTACAGCATTGGCAGAGTCACAATAGAGACAATCACTGCCGCTGTTGAGATAACTATGGCGAAGAAAGCCACTCGGCGCAATTGACGGTGCTCCTCCGTCTCCTCCTGCAATGTAAACCCCTTTAGTAGCGTCCAAGCTGCATATTCTTCTCAACCAATACCTTGTATTCCACTATTATCGGCTGTTTGTGTTCCATCTTCGTGGGAGTCCTAGTCAGCTGACGCGGGACACTCCTTAAAATAAAAAATGAAGGAGCTGGTTAGGAGATTGAGCTGAAAACCAACCTTTGTGTTGAAGAGGACCGACTGATCGACTGATACTTTCTGCTTCCTATCGCCTCCTTTTATAGTGCTGTTGACCAACTAATCAAGCAAACCAGTTGGTTGTTGTATTCATCGGAGCATGATTAATTGCTCCTCATCTGCATCGACTAACCGTATGTGTTTGACCAAGAAAAACCACTCCATTTTGAGTTGGGAATGATTTAAGGGGAGAAAGCGAGTTCTCAACTGTTGGTGAGATAGATCCGTTTATCTTTTGGGTAGTTTACGAGAATTTTTTGCTTGTCTTTTTGCTTTTTTTATCTTCCTTTATTTCCCTTTTCTTTGCTGGGTCATGCGTTTTTTTGGAGAGGGCTGGTCTGCAATTCTTAGAGACTGGGGCAGTTGATCATTCTGCTCTCTGGAAATTCCCTTCATTACGGTCATTTTGAGATTTATCGGTTGGAGCAATAACTTTGTTGAGAAGCACCTTGGAAAAGGTGTGCTTGGTCGAACTATACACTAGTCACATCCCTGTTGCTTGACATTGCCAAATGGGACGGCTTCTTTGGCGATGATTTTCTTGATTGTCACGCCGGTCTCCTCAATGCTTTTGCTGAAAGCTTGTTGTGGTCTTCCCTCCCTCGATAAACCATTCGACGCATTGAGTTCCTGATTCTACTGGATCGTAGCACCTCCCCAAAAAAAAAGGCTTAGAGTTGAGATGCGCACACAAGCATACCTGAGACATAAATGAGTCGTGAAAAAGCTGTGGATGTATGAAAATAGCATGCATGCCAGAGCTTTTTTATACGGTAGGCTCCTGCAAAGGAAACTATGGTTTATATCTTCTCGTCTCCTACAGAGTGGCCCCTTACTTGTCCCTTCCCCTCCCCCCTATTTCCCATCCCTTACAGTAGTGCCAAGTCGCTGCATTGCGAAATTTTTGCAAGATAAGACTGGTGCTGAAATTTTCCAACAGAGTTGTCAAGATATAAAAACTGACAAATCTGAGCTGTGCACCAACAATATGCATTGTTCTTCTTCTTTTCATACAAAGGAATTTCCCATTGGGTGGATAAAGGTGAGTGTGTGCGTGCTGAACAACCACCAGCACGAACACCCTCGCACTGCAACAAAAACAACAACAAAAAATGGTTAGTGGACAAAGAAAAGCTGTACCAACATTGCAAACTGGTGCTACCACTCAACGCTGACAATACAAAGCAAAAGTATGGAAAATGTGCTATTGTTCTCAGTCAGGATGGGGCACATCTGCTATAAAAACAGCTCCATTTTGCTTAGTCAATTAGTTTTTCATTTATTGGACTCAAATAAAGCACGTCTTGCAAATGTATGCACAATTAGTGAGAGTATTGGTGGTGGCAATGCTATTTTGTGTAGTAGTGGCTGATCCTAGACCAGGGCTTGCCATTGACACCGCCGATCAGGACGTGCAAAATCTTTTGGCTATGCTCAAAAGAAATGGGTTCACTGAAGAAAGGGAACTTCAGGAGGTAAGACTTATAAATTCACTAAGCCTCTAAAACTGCCAGTAAAAAAGGGGATGAAGTAGCAAAAGGACAAATTTTCTACTTCTTTTAGGCTCTAAAAGTACTGCGACCTGAAAAATTCAAGGGCAACACCAATATTGGTGACTCAAGAACCAAACGGCAAGCAATAGAACCTGTGCCAGCAGCCACAAACGGAGAAGCCTCATCGGCTCTAGCAGCTCCACCAGTGGATGCCACCCACATAAACCTCGCTCCAATTGCGCCTCAACTGCCGGCCAGTGAACACCAATTGGACGGGATTATAGCTCCTCATGGGGTGGACGGAGCTTTGAACAAAGTGATTGGAGAGTCTTCTGCAGATTCTCTGTCAGCACCGTCCAGTTCCTCTTCTTCCAGCATCAGTTCTGGCACAAATGAAGAGGATGCTAAAGACGGCAAAAGTAGTGGCATTTTGAGTGGAGTTGTCCATAGGGTGAAGTCTTTATTCTCGTCTTCCGACTGATCGATATGAGGAGATTATTGGGCTCTATATAAGTTTGTAGTACAAACTTTGTACTGCTCTACAAAAAATTAGCTTGGTTTACGATCACTTAGAGACGGGTTTTCAAAAATTTCAACTTTTTTTACAAAAAAAATTCTGGATCTTTTTTTGGAGAGGGGGAGCATTGCTACGGACATATATAGAGCCGACTACTGTGCTTAAAATGTGTTGTATGTGTTGGACTAAAACGTTTTATTTGTGAAATTTGGTTGATTGCAATAAAAAGAACTAATGGAAGTTTAATATTTTTTAAATAAGTGAGATAAGAGGAAGTCTAGAGATCAGGTGAGTGCTAATAGAGAACACTGAACTGGCTTCAAATTACAAGTTGAGCTTAGTTTGTTTTTGAGTGGATGCTTGGAAAAAAAAGCTTTTAAACTAGCAAATGTGGCAGTTATTTTGGTGTTCGGTTGGATAACAATGCGAGCACACAATTTGGGCAAGCAGGAAAAGCCCGAGGAAAGCCAAGGCCCATCTCCAAACACGTCAGCTGATCAAGGTTCCACTCTCAGTTTTTTTCGCTTTGCTGACATTTTGGCAAATAGATAACCAAATAGGCTCAAATTGAAATCTCCACTCAAACTACTCATTTATCCCCTCAAATTGCTTACACTTGATTATCTCGGCTGTTTTGCAACAAGTTTTTCTAATTTTTTTTGCAGTGTGTAGCCCTGGATGTGCTCTTTCTAATGCAGCATCAGCTGACTCAATGGTGTTGGAAGAAGTTAGTGAAAAAAAGGTTTTTTACGAAATGATCTTTTGCTCCATTCAAATACCTTTTTCTCCTGCTTTTTTCAGAAACATTGAGTCAACTGATGCTGCATTAGAAGGAGCAGATCCAGGGCTACACACTGCAATAAAAAATTAGAAAAACGCGTTGTAAAACAGCCGAGATAATCAAGTTTAATAAGTAATTTGAGGGGATAAATGAATAATTTGAGGGGAGAGACTATATACAGCCTAACCAAATACAACCAAGCATAAAAATGTTCATCCCTTTCGCGAGCTCCGACTTAGTGCGACTTAAAAATACAATGTTTTGAAGTAACTAAGCAACAAATTAAATTTCTCTGTTGTATAACTTTACATTTTTGTAGACAAAAAAACGGCACTTTTGCGAGAATATCGCCGCCGAAAGTGTTTTAGTGAGTTGAAAACTTTCAACTAACCAAAAAAAGGTGCCGACGTCCTCTCACCTCCCTCAAAAAGGCTCTCCAACTTCTTCTTCTTCACTTAAATTATTTTCGCTTAAAGGAGAAGAGGAAACTCTATTCTTTTTTTGCCACCCAAAAGCCTTTATACATTTTGTTGACAATATTCCCTGCTTATGCTATATCTCTTTTTGATAGTTTGTAACAAAAGAAAAAGAAACAAAAAAATAATTTGTGTAGGTCTGTTTGGTGGTTATGCTTGTGGAAAATCCGCTGGAAAATTGTCACACAATATTTCTGCAATTAAAGCTAAACTTCTCTACTCTACTCATGATATTTTCACTCGCAGGTATTTGTTTTTAATTGCAAAAAGGAAATATTGTGTTAAAGGAGACGTATCACCATACAACAGTGCCAAAATTTTAAGTAGAAACCGACTATTTGCTTTGAGAAACCATGGTAAACCAAGTCTGAGGCTTCGGAGGCCTCCTGGATACCCAATTTTTACTATGTTTTTATTGCTGGGCTGGTCAAGAAAAGCCCTGAATGTGTTGCGGATATGTGTATACGCGTACATACATATAATATGGTATAAAATATATGTATATACAGGCGACCCTCCGTCGAGGCCGTTAAATTTGGGGTCTGGTGGCTAATATTTTGTGGGCGGCCAACCAAATTGAGCCCAGGGGGTGGGGCGTTAAATCCAGGTTTGACTGTATAACAGATTTTGGAAGACCTACTTTTGTTGGCTATGATTAGCTGACCTTATTAGATAGATGACAGGAGTCATTTCGCATGGTTTGACTCTCTTAGTAGGTGAAATATACATAGATGGCCAAATAAAATGTACTCTACAGTCGAACCTCGTTAAACTGGCACCCCTAATTCAAAAAAATGTGTTTGTGGCATTGTGTTTTTGACCTATGTTTTGCTGGTGTCTTCTGGGCATGTTATATACCAAAATTTAGCTTAGATTCTAGGCTACGTTTTGGTATATAACATGCCCAGAAGACACCAGCAAAACATAGGTCAAAAACACAATACCACAAACACATTTTTTGAATTAGGGGTGCCAGTTTAACGAGGTTCGACTGTACACTTTTTCATGTTTGTATAAGGACCAGAATATTGTCGGATATGTTTGAATAGTACTGATTTCGACCAATAAATATTTAGAAGGCAGGTTGACCACCTCTTCGTCCATGCACTTGGTGACCACTTCCGCCCCATACAGCCGCTCCAAAGGCGAGATAATCTGCTACTCCTGTTTTTCCAGAAACTTTGCAGTAAGCTATGACTCCAAATACGTGTCCCCCAAGCGGATTGAGGAATCCTCCAACAATTCCAACCTCACAGACATGTTCTTGGTGTTGAGAGCAGGAGGTATGAGGATACCTGTAGTAGCAGACAGATGTGCTGACACTCTCCCGATTGTAAACCCCAATTTCCATGGCACTCAACTGAAGACTTGTCCAAACACAAAAAACCAGCCAGGAGCTTGCGTCAAATTTAAAGGCTATAACAAAGGTGGGTCGGTCGTCTTTTTGACCCGTTGAATAGCGTGTAGCTATTGGCAGTATACCACGGCTTTATGGTCCAAAATTTTGCAATAAATATGGTATACCATCGCATTCAGGAGTACCATTTATCTACCGAGAGTGCTGGAGCAGAATGTGGATGGACCCTAGACCCTATCAAAACAAAATGTCTGGCAACTGCTACAGTGATGAGATGGTGCAAAATTTTGTGGGCACTCAAACCAACACCATTTGTTTTTGTGAGGATGACTTGTGCAACTCCGCCTCTAGGCTATTTCAACTGACCCTGCTTCCAACAGTCGTTTTATTATTTTTAATCAATTTGAATGAAAAATTGTAGACATTTAAAATTGTCAAGTTTTAGATGTGCCTTAGCTTTTTGATGTTTGTGATTAAATAAAGTTGCCGTATTCTCTCTAATAGAACCACACCCCCCCTGATTCAAAATCGTGTTTTTGGCATTGTGTTTTTGGCCTACTTTTCCCAAACAAATCTTAGGCAAGTTACCACCCAATTTATAGCTAAAATAATAAGCTAATATTTGAGTGGTAACTTGCTTGGGAGTTGTCTCCAAGAAGCAGGTTGAAAACACAATGCCAAAAACACGATTTTGAATTAGAGGTGTGGTTCTATTAGAGAGAATACAGTATTTGATTTATCCAACGTGTAGCTCTGGATCTCCTCTTTCCAATAAGGTATCAGCTGTACTTCTAGCTTTCAAGCCCTCTAAGCCCCTTCCAAATACCTGGATTTATATCTCAACAGCGTTGCTCAAATTCATCTCACAGACGAATTCTCAAGACATACGTCTCCTGTTGGCTGTATTAATAAGTCATGTGCGATGGTGTATAATTAGAGATAGCAGGGTACTTTGCTCTTTTTATTATATCAAATAGTGCTTCCTAATCCCCCTAAAGTAGAAATCAAAAAAAAAACAATGCTTTGACTAAATTTTCAACCAGAAATAATTATTAGACTAAAAACAAGTGTATGGCATGGAAAACAGTAATAAATGAGTCAGGAATATATAGGCAGCACCTAGCAATAGGTTCAATCCACTTTCTCCAACACAATAGCTACTCTGGAGGGGATGTACACAGACACATGGTTTCTTCTGCCACCATAGCCCTCAGGGAAGGTGTGGAAGGTCTGGTTGGGGTCCAGTCTGTTATGCCCTCCAAACTTGGGGTCGTCGCTGTTCAAAGCCATTTTGTAGCTGAAATTTGCATTGTTTAGCTAGCCCCCCGAATTCCAACTTATTTTTACAGCCTATGAAGAACTCACACTCCCGGCACCTCCACCCCAATTTTGTAGCCAGGGAAACTTTGCGAGGGATGGAAATTGATGATGAAGACGAGTCCAGCTCTGTCGAAAGCCACCACCTTGTCTTGGCTATGCTTCCAAGACACATAGGCGGGCCCTCTGCTTAAGAAGTGGTGGTTCTTCTCCACTCTGTTCATGTCTCTGTCCCAGTTGTTGAGGAACTTGTAGCGAAGCATTTCATTGTCCGTCAAGTTCCATTGGCGGCGGCAGTAATGAAAGGACTGATTGTTGCCCACTCGGGGGAAGTCCAGCCATTCGGGGTGACCGAATTCATTGCCTACAAATAAAAATGGAGTCATTGGGTGCATGGCCAGTTAGCGATTGGATGTAATTACCGATGAAGTTGAGCCAAGCCTCTCCTCCTAGACCGTAGGTAATGAGGCGGATGAGCTTGTGGAGAGCAATGCCTCTGTCTATGATAGCAGTGAGTGGACTGGCTTCCGACATGAAGTCGTACATTTCTGCAACAGGAGAAATAATATGTCTATCATGTTGTCTTATGACCACCTTTGTCCATCAGCCAGAAGGCAATAGTCTTGTCGCCCACCAATGCTTGATCATGGGATTCAGCATAAGCTACATGCTTTTCGCCGTATCTTAAAAGTTTTATGCGATGAAGCTACAGCTTTGAATGGCAACTTCTCACCTTCGATTCTCCAATGTGCGGACGATATTCTCGATGTCCCAGTCCTCGTCCTGGGTGTGCTTAAGTATCTTGATCCACAGGTCGGGGATGGCCATAGCCAGTCTGTAGTCGAAGCCCTGACCCCCTTCTTCCACCGGTCGACAGATGGCGGGCATTCCACTCACCTCCTCAGCAATGGTCACCACATTGGGGTAGTACTTGTGGAGCATGTGGTTGGCCAGCATCATGTAAACTATGGACTCAGTGTCCGCATTCAAGCCAAAGTAGTCGTCATAGCTGTTCCAGGCGTCATCTACAACACTTCTAGTTGTTGTTCTTCAATTTTACCTTTGTCTAGCCTCAGAAATACACAAACATCTATGAGTTTGAGATGGTTTTTGACAGTTTTTCCCTCTTCGTCTCACTTATTTAGGTCATATCTCAATAATTGAGTCACTTTTTGAAATTCTCAGGTCTTTTTGCCCTAACAGGCCAACGTAGAAAAATAAGAATTTCATAAAATGTGCCATTTCTATACTCCTGTAGAGTCTAACAGTTCAATTACATTATCAAAAGCAAAGAAATGGATGACTCACTCATTCCATGGGAATGGTACAGCATGGAAGTGACTCCATCAAAACGGAAACCATCAAACCCATACTCCTCCACCCACCACCGCAGATTAGACAGCAGGAAGCGTTGGGTCTCAATTCTTAAGTGGAAAACTTTTTTTTAGTAGCTAATCACATTTTTTTATGTTACTGGCTATAGTTGAACAGCCGAGAGTCCCAGAGAGTGTGGTAGCCACGGGCATTGTCGTGGAAATAGCCAGCACAGGTGCCGTCCCACAAGTTCAGGCCATCAGCCACATTTTTGGAGGCGTGTGAGTGGACCACATCCAGGAGAATGAAGATGCCCAAGGCATGCGCTTTGTCCACCAAGTACTTCAAGTCGTCTGAAAGGCTTAGAAGACCTCTTTATGGTGCTTCTTTTTTTACATTTACCTACCTGGAGGACCACAACGACTGGAAGCAGCAAAAAAGCTGGTGACCTGGTAGCCGAAAGAGGCATAATAGGCATGCTCCATCACAGCCATCAACTGGATAGAGTTGTAGCCTAAAAATTGTTCTCACATTAATTGGACCAAAGTTTTTGGGGAAAAGCCACCTTGCTTGTGGATGCGAGGGATGATGTTGTCCGCAAACTCCCTGTAGGAGTTGATCTTGCCCTCGTGACTACTGATGCCGACATGTGCCTCATAGATTCTCATGGACTCTGGCTTTTTGGGCTTTCTCTCCTTGAGAATGTACTTGTGCGGCGGGTTGTAGAATTGCTGCAACCGCAATTACTATACAAACTGCCAAACCAGGTATGGTTGTCCCAACCAACCTGATGAAAGACCACACTATCCTTGGCACAAGTGACATAGTGAGCCCAGGGGGAGAGTTTGTGCTGGTAAACTCCATTCTTCTTCACTGCCACCTGCAATTTCACAGACAATATTTTGGATTGCTGAAGGAAAAGGGGCAAAGCAATGCCTTGACAATGGAGTTGTGGGCAATAGGACAAGACTTGTCTGGGTTGGCTGCAATCACTAGCTTCCATTTGCCATACCCTATGTCTTCGTACTTGTTAGACTCGCAATTCCACTGGTCTAAATGGTCACACCATATTTAATTGCAAGTTAATTTGCTGAAGAAAGTAGACTAGAAAAAGCTGAGCGCTCGTCTCGACAACCCTATTCATGATGCTAAGAACAAAAAACTGACTGAAGTCTCCAACAAGAGAAAGTCCTTCAGCTCCAGGTGCCCATTCCAAGCAGTGCACAGAATTGTCGGGCTGCACCACCATTCCATACTGCTTATAGCTCTGGGTGAAGTCTTCCAGACCACCACACTGCAAATATTGGATTTTTCAGAAGTGGTTTCTTTCTCGAAATTTTTAAAAATCGGTTGACTTTGACTCCACTCATACATTGGAATTCTCCTACACTCTTTTCAAAGGCTTCCCTACCATCTTGTGGAAGAAGAGAAGCATGTTTAAGGTGGTTTAGAAACTTTAGTTTGGTCAAAAAACTTTAGTCGGTGAAGAGGTATACGAAAAAACATCAGAAAACTATCTTCATGGTCTCTTTTTTGCTGCAATCAACTCCGGGTAGCCCACCCCTCGATAAGCTGACTGGCAAAGCTGCATCCCATGCCGGGTCGGATTATCGAAGGTTGACTGCATCAAAAATATTGTTGACTGACCGTTTGCTCAATGGTTTTCAAAGCTTTTTGGAATTCCTGATATCTTCTAGTGATTTCAGGAGCATAGCCATTGAGGTAGCCGTCCAGATTGAGCAAATTCTGCAGCTGAGGTGGTTTCACTTCTTGGTCCGACATTCCTGTTGCTGATCTGCAAATTGACAAGAAATAGGTTGGCAGATAACAATGGAAAAGGGCAGATAAGAAAGGAGGAGAGCAATAAGAAAAGAAATTAGATGGAGAGAAATTAAAGATCAACTGTTTAAAGCAGGAGTTCTCCATCAAGAAAGATATGGAAAAAGAAATATTTGTCTTTGAATTTAACAAGCATTTCGCTACGGGATCTAGCCTCTTTTTGTGTGCTGTGTAATAATCTATTCACATGCCTGTGACATGGATGGGGAGAGAATAAAAGAATGTTCTAAAGGGAATGAACATATCTCCAACAAGAATTCAAGGTTCTGCTGTCTAAACATAGGATGCGAGCATCTTTGCAGACTGCTGTTGGAAATCCTTCGGGAGACTCGCTCATCTTCTCATTACAGTGGTGTTGAACCATCTTAGCTAATTATATATGTCGAGATTCAAATAGAATACTAAAGCTTCCGGTTAAAAATTCTGGCTCTCTTCTCTGTCGTCTTCTAGCTGTGGCCGTGGGTAATTTTGTCTTTTGTTTTGATTTTCAACTTTGGGCTAAAAATTTGGGGTTTTCGCAGTCCATTTAAGAACAATTGTCTACCCGGTCTCCAGGATGTCCTTCACAGAAACTCCAGACTGACTCAAATCGGACTCCGATTGTAGTTCAATCGAGGCTCAGTCGGACTCCAATCTTAAGGGTTGAACCTTAATTGGACTATGATCGGAGCCCGATTCTGATTCAGTCTGGAGTTTCTGTGTTGTGTCACGTGTCCACTTTATATTCAATTTCTTTTTTCGAAAATCCTACCATTCCCTATCTTTATTCATAATAAATAATTATGTAGACTTGTATTTAACCTAAACAGACTGGCCCACCTAAAGTCAAACGTAAAATAAGAAATTTGGAATACTAGTGTTAACTCTATCTTTTCTCTCTATATAACTCATCTAATTCCGATATTTTTATCCAACTATACGTTTTCAATTGGTGCACAATGACACCAAGGATGACAAAAAAAAATAAGTTAAAACTCGATTTTTTGACTCTACTGTATTATGACCCAAAAAGTGGGTTAAAAACACAATGCCAAAAACACGGTTTTGAATTGAGGGAGGGGGATGTGGTTCTATTAAAGAGAATACGGTACGAATTTTTTGAGAGGCCCATAATACAGTAGCGCCGATTTTTCAATGGTTTCGCAAAATATTTTCCATTTTTGCATTAAAAATGGCTTTTTCGAATTAGGTTTTAAGCCAGCTATTTCCATTCAAACACAATAAACGGTATTTTGTTTTCAAAACTGACCAATATAAACCAACAAAATCTTTTAAACATCAAAAACAATAATATCACATTGGTTGAGCGAGCTGCACTCTTCCTCTTGACTGGCCCCATCGTCCATGAGGCTTTGTGAAGAGGAGGCCCTGCAACAACACCAATAAAAAAGAAGGTGGGCAAACAAAAGAAGACAAAGTCAGAAATAAACAATATGGATTGCTTTGACTACACTCCCTACACCCCATTTCCTTGAAACAATCCAAAAGCCAGTTCCAAAGACTATAGTTCAGGTCAGACCTAGCTCAATGCTTCTATTGAGTCGATTGGAAAGTATCAAGAAAATGCTTCTTACTTAGCGTCTGTCATTTTACTACGATCTTTTTTTTTCTGGCTTTAAGCTGAGACACTCCTCTTTCATATGCATATTTAGAGCATGAATGTTGAGGTCGATACGTACCTTTTTTTGGAATTTGAGAGGACTAACCTCCTTTTGAGCTGCTTCTTTTGCATCGAGCTATCTCGGCACAACTTGGCACAAGTACGAGTGTGGGCGGAGAAGTGACCAAAAAAGACATCATTGAGCTCCACGATAATACCAGACCTCACACTGCTTAGTTGACCAAAGGCATGATGGCTGAATTGGGATGAGAATTCCTTCATATTCTCCTGATAAGCCTCCACATAATTTTCAACTTAATAAGGTCATTTCTATATGAAAGAAGAACGTCTAAGCTTCAAACTAAAAGAGAGACGATCGAAAAATGACAGCTACATGAACTTTTAGGGCTTTCTTGAGACTTTCGAGACGTGTATAGAGCTTTTGTCTGCTTGTGGGAGCTTTTGGGACAGAAATACCTGCTGTATTCCTGACTACTAGGGAAAGAATCTTCCTCTTGCTCCTCCTGCCTTATAGTGGTGACTACTATCTCAGGTAAAAACTGGTAGCTGCTCGCCCTCTGGTTCAGGTAGTGGGGTTGGCGAGGCGTCTGGTTACAAAAGTCTGGTAATTTTTCTTGGGAAGGGGAGGAGCACTGGAAGAAGTGGCGCATGGAGGTGCTGAGCGAAGAGGCACATCGCTCCCTTGGCACTACAGTCTCTGCTGGCGAGTAGAAGGGGGTGGGAGTGGCGTTGGAGGAAGGGCATGGTGACGGCCTTGAACCAACTGAAATCGAAAGCTTGAAATAAGTGCAGATTTCATTTTTTCAAACATACGCTTACTGTCTAGATTGCCCATGGACAACCGCAAAGATGGAGGGGGCTGAGTGCGAGGAGTGTTCCTTTTAGCAGATTGAGTAGACTGGCCAGAGTGGATGGACATGGTCTGCTGGAAGGAAGAGCAGATGGTCCCACTTGACAGACGCTGATTGCCTTTCAAGCCCAAAGCCGTACCAATGAGTGTGGGTGTGGTGCTGACCATGTACACTTCTCCTGAGGCTAAATCAAGGAACAGATATTGCGTTAGTCCTGTTCTTTTGGTCTCTGAGAAATTGTGGATGCCGTCAAAAAACGTGGAGTACTAGAGAAAAAGAGTGTCAGCTTCGAGGTGGGAAGTTTAGAGGATTGAATAGATGCCACCAGTCGAGAATAAAAGAGGATAGGAATGGATAGTTAAACACGGTGATTGAATGGCTAGCCGTCGCTAGGGTCAAATGTCTTTATGT
Source organism: Subanguina moxae (assembly GCA_000981365.1). Lineage (NCBI taxonomy): Eukaryota > Metazoa > Nematoda > Chromadorea > Rhabditida > Anguinidae > Subanguina > Subanguina moxae. Next base: position 19,159 of record BBSZ01014289.1, read on the forward strand.
GACTTACCTGACTCGGAGTTGGATGTGTGTCTCCGGAAAGACAACTTCTTCACTCCTCTCGTTTTCGCATCAGCAAGCCAGCGTTGAGCTTTCCGTTTGGCCTCTAAAAGCTTCTTTTTCTGTCTGGCATTGTCTTCAAATTCCACCCTCACTCTCATAGAGTTTAGCAACACCGTCACCTAAACATTGAATTTAGTATTTTTGTGTTTGATACTCGTCTAAGCTACCTGGTCATCCAATGTCTCACTAGGTTTAATAGCTCTGACCATCAGCATGACTATGATAGAGGCAAACAAGCAGAGAATGACCACACTGTACACGTCTGCACTCGCCAAATACTCCGGTGTTTGTCTTATCTAAAGTTGGGTGTCATACTCGATCTAATTTTTGCTCAACAAGTACTAGTCCACTCCAAACAGAGCATCCCAGAGTAGTGTATAAACTTAATTTTGTATAAAGTTTTTCCTATAGTGTCATTTCAGACTGAATCGGTTTGGATCGAATTGGAGGATCGACCTTAAAAATATTCTGAGCACTATTTACCTCTTTCCACATATCCCTGTTGGCTTCGAAGAGCAGTCTGTGCAGTTGCTTTATGCACTGATCTCCACCTATCTGGCTTTGGCTCTCCATTCCAGTATGGGGATTAGAGCTGTTGGTGTATTTCCAAGCTGGGCTGGCAATAGAGCCAGCAGAAGAAGCTATATCGAGTATTTGAGTGAGGGTAGAACAGTTGCAATTTGAGGCTTCTAATGCTTGAGCGACATGCTCAGACATCAAGTTGGCAAGGCTGCTGCTGCTGCAATTGATGCCTTTAGGTGATGTAGGCTAATTTCCTGCGTCCTGTTGTTCCATATATGTGTACGCTTGCGTGTAATTAAAATACTGTTGTTTTTGTTGTTGTTGTTGCCTCTGCTGTCGTTGCTATGCCTCCCTGTGGGCGTCAAAGTTGCTTTCTATTCGATTAATTTCTTAGCCAGGGTTATTGAGCCTTTTGCGTAAGTTTAAAAAAGGACACAAAGGTGTGTTTCCCATTCCTCTTTGACACGAGAATGCTGACACTGGTTCCAATAAAAATGAATGAGACATGGTCGAGGTGTGATGATTACTGGTTGAAAAAAAAAAGATGTATGAAGGAAATTAGCTAAAAATTAACCTAAAACTCGTAGGAAGAAGTCCTAAATGGGTGATGGCCAACATGGGGTCAGACGATACTTCAGATTCTCATTTTTTACTATTTCTCACCTCTTTTTTTTTTGAGCAGCCTCCTGAGGGCAATGGCAAAACAAAAACGTATAAAATATCACTGATTTGAACTATTCTCTATGGCCTGATCTTGGAGACCCTATGTTTCCCAGTACCTACATGAAAATCTCGACCTAAAGTTTGAAGAATTTTTTCTGCTGTTTTATTAGACGGTTTTACAAATGTAGAGGTGGTGCAATTCTACTTAGAGGGGAATAGAAAGCTGAAAATCAGAACAAATGAGAAGATTATCAAAGCCACAGCTAGAAGACAACCACAAAGACAGAGAGAGAGCCAGAATTTTTGACCCAAGGCTTTTGAATTTCAAACGATACACAGCTGTTGAGTAAAGCATTTTATGAAAATAGAACAATTGAGTGGTTATAAAGGATGGTGCTATCCCAGTTCAGCACTGCCCCGTATAGGGTATGCTTGGTATACCAAGGCACAGTTTTTTTGCATGGTTTGCCTTTGTTGGAGAAGACGATTTAAGGAAAACATACAAAATGGGGCAGTGTAGAAATAGGATAGGGCTGAAAGCATTAATGAAAATCCGATACTGATCACATGTATGCAATCCAAATTAGAAACAATAAACCCGTGTTTTTTCTGCTTCTTTTTTACTTCTGGCAATTGTATCTGCCCAATAAGTGAGGATTTTGCTGTCCATAAGTAGGGGAAGCTATAGCCAACTGCACACTATTTTTCCTTGCGCTAAAAGAAAAAGTCCTAGGAGGGCCAATACTGGTAGGAGATCCACCAGTAATAGCCGGGAAAGCAGGTTTCTTCAGGCCTACCCAGCGGTTGCCCACCACTACTGAGGCACTTCTCTGCTCTCTGGCTGCAGCTAGAGCCAATCCCTGACCATGTTGAGTATCCTCATCCTCCTCTGGCACCAAACACAGGTCGGAGTATGAGTTGAAGCTGAACTCTGACATCTGACTCAAATCTATAGTTTCTGAACACTCAGTGGCTCCTGAATTCTTGCGAGAGTCAATTTCTGGCAGGCCAACCATCAGTTCATCCACCCCAAAGTCGTAGAGAAGGGACAGAGAGGGTGTGCAAGAGTTGTTGCGTTTGACAGCAGGTCCTAAAAGAGCCAACTGGTGCCCTGCACTCTCTTCACTGTTGGAAATGACTATTTCTGGAATGTAAGAGCCGCCCGACCTAGAAAAAGCCTTTGAAACTATAGAATGAGCCAGTTAGAACGGGAAAATGATTTACTGTAAAGAATTGGTTCGGTTGGCGTGGTCCACGACTGGTTTTTCAAGCTTGGCAGGTGATACAATTTGAGGACTACTTGTCCACATCTTTCCATTGGTTTTGGTTAGCCAAGCAGTCACCTGAAAATGATTGGATTTGGAGGACAGATTTGGAATGCTTATCACCTTATTTTTAGCTTTTTGAAGACGTCTTTTTTGTCTTTGTTGAATGTCCAGCTCTTCGCGAAACCTCATTGCATCCAAAAGAGTTTCTACCTTAAATTTATTCGAACATATTAGCTCGAGACACAAATCATGGGATTTTGATGAATATAGAGTTGAGAAGGTTTCCTTGACTCACCTCCATTGTAGTGCTGGACCTCTTTATTGACCTGATCATCAACAGCAAAATTACCAAGGAAAACATGAGCAATATAGAGATGGTGTAAATCATCCGACCAAATTCAGAGTTAAAGCTCAAGTTATCATCACTATTGCCGATGCCAGCAATGTTCTTACCACTCATATGCTGTTGAGGTTGTTGCTTATCAGAAGTGTAGGCATTTCTAAATGCAGCTGTTTCATTTAATCAAGTTTGTAAGAGGCAATAACCCAGAGCACAAGTATTGTAGATGAGACTGCAAGCACTGGCAAATACTGCTGCCATTCACTTTTGCGGTCGGGGAAGTGGTACTAGAAGAAGAAGCGTTGACCATCACTTTGGTTGGTTCACTCAACGCTTTTCTGAGCGCTTCCAATGAGATTAGATGAGAGGGAGCAGTTTCTGCAAGTCCATTCGGCAACTCTTTCATTTGTCTTGATAATAAAAAATAAAAAAGGAGTGCTGCTGCTTTGCTGCAATGGCTCAGAGGTTAGTAGCTAGCGTGCCAAAGTGGTCATAAGCTGGATGCCAGCAAGCACACGCATCCTTTTATGAATTTAAAATTTTTGGATTTTATTACAAACTGGCGTTCCTCTTCGACCTCATCGCCTTACTGTTGTTGACCGGTTGCAGACGTCACATCCTCATTGCCAGGGAAAGGTGGCACACGCAATATAGGGATAGCACACACCTACCACTCACAGCAGAATAGCTGCTAGTAGTGTGAGCAAAGAGTTAATAATGGCAGTGGGTTTGGCCGGCTGGCTGC
>BBSZ01014305.1:0-22411 GCA_000981365.1 Subanguina moxae
TTAAATCGTCTCCTAGGTTTCAGCTTCTCCACAACCAATCGAAAAGGCACAGAAGAGTGATCAAGAGCACGCACCATTTGCTCCTTCACATGCTCTATCAATTGGTTTGCGTCTGCGACCAGCTCTTCACAAGTGCAAAATTTAACTGCCTGGACATTGACCAAGTAGCCAATAAGTTGGTTGGTGGACACAGATCTTCCACTATAGGGAATGCCGAGCACTATATTTTTGGAGTTCTTGCACTCTTCGGCTACCAGATGGAGCAGTAAGGCTGTTGTAACCACTTGTGCAGTAGTGCAACCATGCTTTTGAGTAAACTCTTTTAGTTTGATGCTTGAAATGGTTGTGTAAATACAACAATTTTCAGCTTCATTTAATCCGCTTCTAGGTATTTCTACTGGCATTTGCAGGTTCTTTACACTTTCTAATTGACTGGTCCAGTAGTCTAATTCCTTTACAAATGTATTTTCTCTCTGAGAAATAGAAAATTGCGCATAACTTATTGGTGCTTTGTCTATTTCCTCTCCTTTATACAGTGCCGTTAAGTGCTGGGCAATTGCCTTAAGACTTTGGCCATCCACTGCAATGTGTTCAAACACGAGTCTTAATTGGTTAGCACCACTCCAATTGGCTTTTATAGGAGTCTTTTGCTGCGACACATTCTCATCAATTGAATTGTTATGCATTTGCACATAAATAAAGCTTTCTGTAGCTGAGTAAACTAGTTGGTGAGCATTTTCGCCCTCTTTCTGAACTATTACTGTTCTCAAAATAGAGTGTAGTTGGATAAGTCGATTCAGTGCATAGTGCAGACAAGCTATATCCACAAATTTATTGAATTGTAACTGAAAAACAGTACTACATCTATTTAAAAGTAGAATGACTAAATCTTTTTCAGAATTCAGATTCATTTTTAGAACTAGTTTTACCGCTTTTGAAGGACCATGGCCGTCGTTGACAATTGCAATTATGCAAATATGGATGCGCGTGGGACGCTAAGCCAAAGATTGCGCAAATTCACATTTCGAACAGTTCAACCTCCAACAGTTCAACTACCCTAGTCAACTCTAGGATAGCACCCAGTCTGTTCTAGAGTCGACTGGGGTAGCTATTTCTTTTTCAATAGACAAAAAGACCTCAGGAATTCAAGTCTGGGCTGGTAGTTATAATCGTGCTAGAATTAGCTTTTAACGTTAGCACTAGTATTAGCATTAGCCGTAGTTATAATCAATTTTCAGCATTAGCTCTAGCATTAGCTGTTATTATAAATGTTGATGCTAATGCTAAAAAACATCAGGGCTCGCTGTCCTAATGCTGTCCTAAGTTAGCGTGTACTTTGTAAGGCTGGGACAGGCTGTCCTAACTGGGAGAGAGTCCTAAGTGAAAGAGTTGACTGTAGTCTTGTACCGCAGTCGAAAACAAAAATATCATACAGACTCTTGGCTACAAATGTGTCTCAACACGAATTGTCGTGCCAAGACCAGTGTTTTCAAAAATGACTTGTCATTTAGCTATAATGACTGAAATGAGTTGTCATTTTGACAATGACTCTAAATGACAGTGACAAGTCAAGTCATTTTGCAAAATGACTGAAATGACAATGACAAGTCAAGTCATTTTGAGTCATTGTCAAATGACAAGTCATTTTGATAAATGACTGAAATGACAATGACAAGTCAAGTCATTTTGAGTCATTCCAATCAAAATGACTTGTCATTTAGCTAAAATGACTGAAATGACTTGTCATTTCAGTCATTTATCAAAATGACTTGACTTGTCATTGTCATCGATGACTGTCATTAAAGTCTGATGACAAGTCATTTTTGAAAACACTGGCCAAGACCTGCTGGTTGACTATTAGGGAGGAGATCAGGCTATACAGTCAAACCTCGATATAACGAACCCCCGATATAACGAAACCCTCGATATAACGAACATTTTGCCTGGTCCTCAAAGGTTTGTTACGCAGTCAAATCTTGATATAACGGACTCCCGATATAACGAATCCTTCGATATAACGAACATTTTCGCTGGTCCCCAGGGGTTCGTTATATCGAGGTTTGACTGTATAGGATTTTTGGGTTGATTTGAGATTGTTGATGCTATAAAGTTATCTGTATTATTGCGCGCTTTACTATTCTATAAAAAGATACTACATATTTGGCACAGTCGGCAGAATTCGAATCTGCTCCCTCGTTTTCTAGGACTACTACGAGATTGAGATGTCCATATTCAGGGCTATAAGAGATTGAGATGCCTCAAAAATTTTAAGAGGGGGAGGTGTTATATGCCGTCTCGTGCAATACCTCATATAACAAACGGTGTTATATGCGTTAAAAGTAGCATGCATGGCTCAGTGGTTTGGCTACCCACTTTTTCGTTACAACAGCTATACGACGAAGTATTAGTATTAAAGCCTTTAAACGAAATCTTGGGGACTTTTTTTATGTAAAATAATCGAGCTTGTAGCTGTTGCAAGTTTTTTTGTCTGCCTGAAAAATGATTTCGCTGCGAAAAATGCGTTGGTAACGCTTCTATGTGAAAAAACAATGCGACACATTTATAATCAAAATGTAGCCAAGAGTGTATAATAATTTTGCTTTTGACAGTTGCATCAAAAAATAGCATGTTAAAAGATACGCGCCAAAGTGTGCCAAAGAACTGCTTAATGCAAGTTTTTTGTCTGCTACTGTATGTTATTTTTGCTACAGACTAAGCAAGAAGAGTACCTGCAAAACAATTGAATAGGCGCTCTTCGCATCCGCCAACAACCACAAATGCTCCTGGTTGTAGCTTAAAGGGATTTGCTGTTTATACAAAGGCTCTGCACATGCGAGTTGTTTGATTGAAACAGAGCTCTTATTTGGTAAGACTATTCCTTCCATCAACCTAGCAATACTCTTTTTGCTGAAAATATCTCTGATTTGAAGCAACAAACACGTCTCCTGTTCCACCATTTGAACAGCAAGCATTAACTTGAGAGAATCCGCTCCTTTTTCAAACAAATTATCTGTGGGCTGGAGATTTGGGCAGCCCAAGCATTGAGCAAATATGCCACATATTTTTAAGCTTGCCACATTTTTATCAGACTTAACAACATTTCCTTGCTCTCTTTTGTCTGGTTGAATTAGTTGCAGCAAATAATTCTTGTCTATTTTTCCATTTGAGTTGAGTGGGAACTCTTTAAGAAACACAAACTTGTCAGGAATCATGTGTGGAGGGCACTTAGCAGATAAGTTTTGACGCAGTTTTTCCACATTTAGATGTTGAGATGAGGAAATAAATGCTACAAGCTGCCTTTCGCAGTCCAACCACTCGAGAATGCAATGAAGAATGCCCTTGCAAGCAGCCAGACACTGCTCAATCTCGAACATTTCCACTCTATTCCCTCTTATTTTGACTTGCTTGTCTCGCCTACCTCGGAATTCCAAGTGCCCTTCTGGTAGAATGCGTGCTCTGTCACCACTCTCAAAAAAGGTTGGATTTGGAGGATTGCTGGTGTTGTTGTCGGGATCAAAAAGATAACCTCTCATTAAACCAAATCCAGCACTTTGTAGATTTCCTTCTGCGCCTATTGCTGAACGGGGCAGTGGTTGGCCGTCATCGTCAACCAAATAGGTGTGAACATTAGGCAGTGCTTTGCCGATGTGCATTCTGTTCTCCACATCACTAGTTGACCTAAACAGCAATTAGTCGAACACCATAGAAATTAAATTCTAGATAAACTCATGGACCAAGTAGGACTTACTTTGGAATCCGCTTTTCCGTTACAATTAAGAGGCCATTTTCTAAGGAGGGCATACTTAGGAAAAGAGAAGATCTTGACTGGTCTCTACCGCATAAATAAGCCCTGGTATGCATGCTATTTTCATGCATCTAGAGCTATTCTCGAATCATTTATCTCTCAGGTATGTTTGTGTGCGCATCTCAACTCCAAGCCCCAAGCCCCGTAAGGGCACAAGGGGGCTTGAGAGTTAGAGATGCGCGCATAGACTTACCTGTGAGATGAATCCGAGCAATATTCTTAATCAGAGAATGCATCTAGAGGCACTTTTGCCCTGCTTCAGTAGGGGAAACGGGTAAATAGTCATAGAAAAAAGTGGCGCCCCCTATTATTCCCTTCCCCTCCAATACAGCCTTTATTTCCTCCTAAGTTACTCTTTTGATCTACACACTTTTAGAAAAACTTAATTTTTGGGGGTTGTTATAACCGTGTAGCGTCGAAGTTTTGAACTGGTGCAAAAAAACGTCGATTGAAATTTTTGATAAAAACCAATGCATTGACCTTAACCACTGAGGTATTAAGGTCTTGTTTTTTTTTTTTTCATTTTATATCTAGGCAGTGATGAGTGTAGATAATCTTAATATTTCTTATAAAGCTTAATTAATTCTTATAAAAATTAAGATTACAAAAAGGCTCCAACGACCAACCTGATCCACTGGTAGTTGGTGAACACTGTGTGCTCTGTGAAGCCGAACAATTGCACCAAATGTATGTTTGCTTGAACGGCTTTGTCCAACCAGTCCCTGCTTATTGTCTCTCCAGCATATTGGAGAACTTTCAATTTGGCTAATGCAAAGAGTTCATGAGCACTATTCAATTTTGCGAGATAAGCAGGCATAATATAGGCATGTGTCACTTGCTGCACTTCCTTTAGTCTGGGAATAGTGTCTCTAGCTAGCACAAGCCTGGCTCCATTCATCAAAGCGCAGAGAATGTCGGAAAAAAATATGTCGAAAGCATAGTTGACCACTTGATAAACCACACTGTTGACATCGTAGTGGAAGAGATTAGTGAAGGCATAAATTAAATTCACCAAGCCTTTGGCTTCTGTGCACACCACCTTTGGTTTGCCTGTGCTGCCAGAAGTTGTAGTTAAGTAAAGCAGGTCTTCTGGTTTGCTTCGCAAATCTAGGCTTGAGCAATAAAGATGGTTTTGACTCTTTTCTATGAGGTATTCCAAACATATTTGCTGCCGGGATATGCACAATCGTTTGCGATCAGTTACGAGAACAGTGTCCAGAGGCAGCCCATTAAGAGTTTCTATAAACATTTTTGTGATCTAAGTAATCTAAAAAAGTGTGGGCCGTATTATAATAATAAAATCCATGTTTTCCAAAAGCATTTAAAAACCATTTTAAAGTATATTTTATAGCAAAAAAACTACTTTAAAGGGTTTAAGTCTGTATTGGGAGGGGAAGGGAAAAGAATAGGGGCCACTTTGTAAAAGGCTACTCAGCCAAATTTTATTGTGAAGAAGGGCTGTATAAGAGAAGGGTAGGGAGAATTAAGGGACCACTCTGTAGGAAAAGAGAACATCTTGAACATAGTTTCCCTTACAGAGACCTACAGCATAAAGAAGCTCTGGCATGCATGCTATTTTCATGCATCCACAGCTCTTCTCGAGTCATTTATGTCTCAGGTATGTTTGTGTGTGCATCTCAGCTCCAAGCCCCTGAGCGCCGTAGGAGGCTTGAAGTGTTAGAGAGGCACGCACAGGCTTACCTGTGAGATGAATCCAAGCAATACTCTTGAGAAATAAGTCCATATAGAGGCACTTTTTACTCTGCTCAAGTAGCGGAAACGGGTAAATAGTCTTAGAAAAAAGTGTTGCCTCCTATTATTCCCTTCCCCTCCCAATACAGCCCTTGTTCCCCTCTGACTTGTTATTTTGGCCTCTTTGTAACGAAATTATTATTTAAAAATGGTTTTTAAACGCTTTTAGAAAATTTGATTGGAGGGGGCGGGGCTATATCCTTGTATTGTCGCTTTTTTACCGTTTTAGCGTATTAGGGATGCTTAAGAAGGGCTAAAACAACCGGGGGATCAAGGTAATACCGCCCTCCATTGTTGTATAGGGACAAAGTGTAGCTGCATACCTGTTATTTTGGCGTTAGGCCAGTCATTACTGATAGGAACAATGGCTCTACAAGTTTAAAAGGATAATTGAGGGATGCAATCTAGTCTACCCACCTTCCACTTATCCAAACACCAAGTATACATACAATCAGTTTTACATTCCTTTGAAGAAGCAGAGCTATTGGTTGATCCACAGCACTCAGTTGACCGTTTATTCGGAAAAGCTCTTGGTTGATAGCATGACAAAAGGATTTGCTTAATGTTAACAAATTATGTGCACAAACTTGTTCTTCAGCATCTTCAATTACAACTTTGTGACTTGGCAGCTTTTTCAACTGTGAACAAATTATTTCTGAAATAAAAAGCATTGTCCAACATGTGAGATAATAGTGGTTTATGTCTCAGGTATGTTAGTGTTCGCATCTCAACTCCAAGCCCACGAGCCCCGGTCGCCCCCGGAGTGGCCTTCGGAGGCTTGAAGCGTTAGAAATGCACACACTGACTTACCTCCGAGATAAATCCGAGTAATACTCTTGAGAAATAAATCTAGAGGTACTTTTTGCCCTGGTTCAGCAAGAGAGACGGGTGAATGGCCTTTCAAATTAGTGGCCCCTATGACTCGCTTCCCCTCCCAATTTAACCCTTATTCTCCTGTAAGTTACTATTTTGCCCTCTTTTTAGCAAAACTGTTACTTAAAAATGTTTAAACCATTGTTTTGAAACACTTTTGGAAAAATCGATTTGGGGTGGGTATTACCGAGTAACGTTGAAAAATTTAAGCCTTTTAGACTTCCACTGACCCTAAAATCTTAATTTTTTGGTAGGAGAATATTATATCATGTGTTGACTGAAATTGTTTATTTCAAACTTACCAACAGGAGTAAATCCATCTGGACATTGCATTACCTCCTGCTCAACCAGTGGCTCATTCCCTGCTTCATCCAACAAATTCAAATCGCTAATCTTGATGTGTGCACCACATTGTTCAATGTCGGCAGTTAATTTAACACACAACAACTCAAATTTTTCAAGTATTGCGACAATAAGCACTGCTTGAAACCGTCTTTTGTCATACTCAATTCGTAATTTAATTCTTCCGGCTTCTTTTTGTTCAATAAAGTGCCATAAAATAAGATGTTGCACGTCTCCCCTTGTGCTCTCTTCCACTAATTCACACTCTAACCATTCTGTAGTTTTTGGAAAACATTCAGCAAAGTCATCTTGCGGGCAAGTGTCCTGTATGACAGCTATTTGAAATAGTTCCAAACGGTCAGAAGAAGGTGTGCTCTTTGCCCTTCTCAATTCCTTCACGAGTTCAGCAAAAGAGACATGTGAATGGAGCAACAGTTGCCTCATTCCTTCCGCCACTCTTTTTAGCAGTTCTTCAAATGAAAGATGCGGCTCGAGCTTTTCCTTGGCCACACACAAATTCAAAAATAATCCAATGGTTTGCTCATAATCAACCTTTTCCAAACGTCTATTTTGCAGTGGGATACCCAACCACAACTCTTTTATGCCGTACATTTTATAGATCAAACATCTTAAGATGGTTATTAGAGTGGCAAAAACAGTCGCTCCGCTCTCAGTAGCCAATTTGTAAAGTTGAGAAGAAATTTTTGGATCAATAATTCTCTCAGCAATGCCACCAAAGAACACATCTTTTCTATTCTCTTCTAATAAATTACAAGGGATACGAGGGAATGACTCCCATCCTGACAATTTACTTGACCAATATTTCAAGGAATTTGCCAATCTATCTTTATATTTTTGGCTGTTTATCAATTCAACTTCTTGTACACAAAACTGGTAATATTGAGGAACAGGCAAGCAGGAAATGTTTTTCCTACTATTACTGTAATAAAAAAACATTGACTTCATAAAGAGTCTAATAGATTCTCCATCCATTAGAATGTGATGAAAAAAAGCAGTGAAGAGGTGGTCTTTCAGGCGGAATTGAATCGGTATTTCTTGTCCATCCAATTTTGGTATTTCGATTTCTGGCTGCCTTTGCGTGTCAAGACAAAAATAGGATTCAGTTCCGGAACAAACAATTTGTCCAGTGCCTGTGGAAGTGTATCCAGTACGCAGTATGGTGTGCTTCATCACCACTGCGTGGAGGGCATTTTTCAGTTTGTGGAACTGAATCTTTGAAGACAATCTAAGGGAAAAAGATTCTACCATAGAATGACCAGATTTTTGTGTTTGACTCTCCATCCAAATTCTTTGTTGAGCTTGACTAAGCGGAATTTTGTCAAGATAGTTAATGGTTTGGCTATCCAGTAGTCTGTTATCATAGCTGACAGATTGCGTGTGCAGTAAGAGCAATTGCTTAATCACTTTTTGAGGAGAGTGGTTTTCAAAGCAAAAACCTGGTGGGATGGAGAGGTGTTGGAAATGGTGCGAAAGCTGCAATAAAAAGCAGTAAAAATAGAAATTTTCTAAAATAATATACCTCATACTCAAACTTGGCTAGAAGCAGACTGTCTGTGCCCAATCGTGCAAAACTATCCTCGAGATTAATTTTATCCTGTCTTTTGCGCAGAATTTTGTTTAATGACTTCTTCACATAAGATTCAATTTCCTCATTTTGGCTCGACTTCATTGATGGTCAATTAAATAGTGGTTTACAACAACAAAAAATATTACGGCAGAAAAATAGTTGTGAATTAAAGTTGTGAATTATTCTGTAATATTTTATACGAAAACTAGTGTTAGTTTCCTTTTCTTGAAGATTTTTATTTGAGCTAATTTGGGTGGTTTAGTAAGAATAATGTAAATTTGATATCATCCTCTAAGTTTTTCTGTCATCCAGCAATTCTCTAAAAAGTTCAAATCTTTTCCCAAAACCATGTGACTAAGTAATTTTCTCCAAAATTTAGAAAAACCGCAGAATAATTACTTTGATTTTAGAAATTTAAAAAGGCGACAATATTTAGAAACAAGTAATGGTTTTATTGGAGTAAATATTTGAGACAATGATTACCAGGGATTTTCTTTTCTAATATTTTTCTTCTCTTCCTCCGTCAAGTCGTCTTCCAACTTGAGTATTTGTCGAACCTAGAGAAAATATTATTTGTTTATACAAGTTTTCATTATTTATTAAATCAACCTCATCGGCACTTTTGTCTTTCAAGAGAGCAGCTATGCTTTGACAGCCGAACAAATAGAGAGACTTGATATCCAAATAGTTGGCTGCCATTAACAGCTCCGCTATCTGCTCTATCGGCACATCAAAGAAGGCCTTCTCGGTGTCGGTCAACTGAAACCAGATGCGTTCGCGAGTGGTTGGGTCTTCTTCGATCACCGGCTCTGATACTCCTGCAAGTTCAAATAAGTCAGGTTAAAAGCATGAAGCGTATCTTTCATTAATATGGATCCTATGTTCTCAAAGACAACCAGACAGGTACTCTTATTGCATTTGTACCACCCCAACCTCCGCCAAAAAAGGTCAATTTGTTAAAAGCTAAAAAGCTCTGAGTATTTTCAACACAAGTCTTTAATGATAATTTATACAAATGATGACCACTCACCAACATGGTCCTCGCACCATTTCAGCACGAGTATGAATATTGGGGCAGTGACAGCAGGGATAGGAAAGACAAAAGGCTCGCTGTCAGCCAAGTTCAGATCCTCATACATCTTGGAAAAGGTTTTAGACTGGCTAATCAAGGCGATATCCACCTCAAACAGCTCTCCCTCCTTCGTCTGTACGATTACTTGGCCAGCAGCAGGGGCAACAGTAGAGAAAGTGGCCACTTCACAACCAGAAGACATCTTGGCAATTGCAAAACAAATAGATAAAGCTAAAAATGGTCTTAGATAAGTGGCCCTCCCACAATTGCCTGAAAAATTGTGTTCATGTACAATTACAGTCGAGTTTTGATACTTAAACCCCTCGATATAACATACCCTGGACCCAAACCTGAGAGGGTATGTTGCATCCAGACTCAACTGTACTCTTTCGCTTGCTTATTCGCCAAGCTTTTGAAATATGGGGAGTGTAAGCATTTATGTGACTTCTTTGTACAAAAAGTTAGACAAGAAGAGCAATCGAACACATAATAAAAGAAGATAACTTTAAGACATTTAAACAAACATTTCTTTTATTCATAGTTAAGTAAATATTAAAATGGGCCGGTAAAAAATAAGAGAAAATGAAATTTTAATGCTAAATACAAAACTGCAAACTTGAGCCAACTTTATATAGTATGTTTATATAAACATGATAAAAAAATGTCCATCAAATGCCAATTTGAAATAAATCTTTATTACTGTGCACAGCCTGTCAACTAGAGACAGAGACTTATTCTAATTGTTCTGGTTTGTGTTTCTGTTTTCAAGTGCGCCAGCCAAACGTTACGAATGCATCAGCCGAAAATCTTCTTCAACGTTAAAAATTGGCCTGAAAGACCCATTGCACTCAGGATTTTGCTTGATGTCTTTCTGCCGGAAAAGAAACTTTCAAATTTGAATTGGATTGCAAGTTTTCTTTTTTTGATTGGGTCTCAATATTAAAAAAAAATCTTCAAGTTTTACGGCTTTAAATATCTGAAAAAAGATGTAAAAGTCTGATTTTTGGATATGTAGTTAAGGCATTTAGGAAGATGTCGTAAAATCTCCTTTTTGCCTTTGGTGATCTTCTTCCTTGTTCTGCTTTACAACCTTGGGCCTATATTAAGAATTAACAAAATCCTTGTTTAATATAAAAGCAAAAAATCTTAAAAAGTCAATTATTTTTCGAATTTTTTAATGTAATTATAGTATTTGTACAGAGGTATTTGAAATTTTTTATTTTTTTATATTGCCATTGCATTATGAGTGTCAATAGAGCTTAATTTTGAGATTGCATTAGCCTTAGGATTTATTATTTTTATCCATGACCACGCTGACCACAACGCTTGTTTTGACAGATACCGTCCTGACGGCTTGAAGGAGCGGTTTGCTGTAAGTAAAATTGATAACTATTTTAACACATGTTTCTGAATTGTACAAATGTATAGATGATGTTTAGAAAATTTAGAAAAGAATAAAACGTTATAAAGGCAAAAAATTGCTATTTTGATGAGGGGGGGAAGAAACAGCAAAAATGCCAAAATAACTCGTTACCGCTTACCTTGCTAAATGTCCAGTATTCTTGGAATGGTTTATTGCCTGATGCTGTAATTTTGTATGCACCAAACCAACAGCCATGACCAGCAACAAGACAATAAAGCACACTTTCCTTGTTTTATTAGTCATATTTGACGAAACAAATTTTATTCTTCAAACACCAAAATCACAAATTTTTTCCAAACTGACAGATGAATGGTAAAGTATTGCAAAATAAATTTAGAAAAGAACGACGCTTTAGTTTTGTCTTTACACACCAATTTGTTTTGACCTTTCTGAAGACCATTAATAGATTGAGCGGTAAACAGAACACTTAATCTGAATTAAGGATCATTGCATCTTCCACAAATAGATTTTGGCTCTAGTGAAAAAAACTTAAATAAAAGCTATTTAAAATTAAGGCCTTTTTGTTGGTTAGATTCATTGAAAAAGTTCATGCAAAAAAGTTGTTTAAAGGGTTGTAGAAGGGCAAGTGTCCTGATCCATCAATTCCTGTTCTTTTTCCTTTTGCCAATTCTTCCGTTCTTTATACTCCACCAAGCAAGATAAGAAGAGATGCTTCATGTTTTTGGACAGTTTTTTTATTTTTTACTAGTCAAATCATTTGCAGAGAGCAAGGAAAGAGAGCATACATTCCATGTCCAGTCTCCCCTGTTGTTGTAGCCTCTTCCTAGCATTTTTAATACACTAAAAACGACAGAAAAGCTATTTTCTACCCCTCTTCATTAAATAAAATAGGCTTTTGGAAAGTCGACAATTTCCATATTTCCCCTGAGGGGCAAGGTAAACAACCCAGTTACTACACTGGGTACATACTTAGGCATACAACTAAACTTTAGGCTTATGGTAGCACAGCAAAGGTTAGCTGAGACTCAGCGTACAGCCTGTTCACCTAGGTTTAGCGATTCACGGTTAACCTACGCTGCAGACCTGTGTTGGCCTCCGGAGGGGAGGATAATTTTTTTCAAAATACAGGCCTGCTACGCTGGTCTACCCCAAGCCTGAGGCTTAGTTGCATGCCTTAGTGAGTACTTGGGGTTGCTTTCCTTAATTCCCCAAGGGAAAATATGGAAATTGTCGACTTTCCAAAAAACCGATTCTCTGTGATGAAGAGAGGGGAAAAATAGCTTTTCTATCGTTTTTAGCATATTGGAAATGCTTAGAAGGTCTAAAACAACAGGACGACCAAGGGAAAAATGGTATTCATTCTAGGATAGTGCCCATTTTTTCCATAGTAACCGACAAAATAGCTAAATTATTAGTAGAGTGGAACCATGTTTAGCACATTGGGCCAAAATATCTTATATCGAATCTTCCTAAAAGGGCATTTTGACCACTTTTTCGAGCTTCCCCAGTCGTGGGGGCTTAGAGTTGAGATGCGCACACACACACGTACCTTAGACACAAATCACTCGAAAGTGACTCTGGATGCATGAAAAAAGCATGCACACCAGAGCTTCCTTTTGCGGTAGAGACCAATTAACAATACTTTTTTTTTGAAAAATGTCCGTCCGCTACCTAAAAACATGTTTTCTAACCGAATAACGACTGCGGAAGCTCAAAAAAGTGGTCGAAATTCCCTTTTAAGAACATGCGATACAAGATACTCCTGCCGCACATTGCTTTTAGGATGCATCCCCAATTGTTATTATAATTTTGGACACATGTCAGCAAATTTTCGGATCTGATTGTGGATGACATCTATGTCATTCTGAAGAGCATGAATGTCCAACTTGAAAGCTGCGTTCCTTGCCATGCTAAATCAAGTAATCCAGTATATTGGTACTAATTTATTGACTAAAAGTATACAATGCATCGTAGGAGGGAAGCTTGATGGTGCAAAACGGCAAAATCTCGTCCTCACTAGTGTTATAATGTGAAGAGTTTTGGAGGTGAACAGCTTCGGGCGTCTTCCTGCCACTGTTAAATGGCGTTCGAGAAACTGAAGGACGGTTTGTAGCGACGGAATTACTAGTGGAGGGAGCTCTTGAGACCGGACGCTCAGAAAAATTCTTGGAAGAAGTGGTTGGAGGGGGCTTAGACTTCTAGAATATTGACTTCTGTTAAGCCCAAATTTATGACCAGGATATTTTGTTTTAATATGAAATTTGAAAACCTTTTTAGCAAGAAAAAGCTTTGCCCCAGACTTTTTTTATTATAGAAATAAGAACACACAGTTGGTTGTGCTGGACTAGGTGGTTGCTCTCTCCTCACTGCACTTCTGGCCCTGGACATTGATCGAGTAACGCGTCTTGGCTGCATACTCCACAATAGGCGCTCTGTCTCTTTGTCCATTATCATTCTCTTCTTGTTTTTTTTGTTTTTAGCATAATCTTCATCCTAAAACCATTATTACTGATACAGCTTAAATTTTTGTGACGGTATTAAAAAAATTTACCGAAGACAAGTCATTGGATGATGTGCTGATTCGTCTTGTCTTTTGTCGGGGCATATTTTGAAGTGAATAAAAGTGTGAACTTAAAAATAATAAATGGTTTTCTACCACTCTTTTACCCAACAGAGTAAGTTTGATGCTAAATTAAATAAATTATTTGATAAGATTAAAATGTTTAACAGCTTTGGGCGGCTATTTAAATTTCTATTTTATTTGTTGCTCAGTCTTAGTCTCGAAAATAAAAACTTTTTTACACGATATGCCTAAAATATGCCGTTTGGTAATGATGGGGTATTTTTGTAAAATCACTTTCATTGACTCAATAATTACGGAAACAGATACCATACAAGACTAATACAAACTACAACATCCAGAGACTTGTGTAAGGGAGTTCGTTATATCGACGTTTTACTGTACTTTCAAAAATTCGGATTTTATCTTAAGTCTATTCCACGCTTTGACCTCTAGCCACTAGTAAAGAAAAGTTCAAGGATAAAAAAAGTCATAAGATTTGAGAGGTGGAATTTCATTTGAACCTCCACTGCAGCGTAAAATGAGCCGATACTTAGACTTGGAAACTGGAAAAAGGAATATTACTGAAATTCAAATGATAAAAACCACACCTGAATGAATTTAAGACATTTCTTGGAATCGAAATCAATGGATGGAGCAAGCGTACAGATAGAGTCGAAGTTGCGGTTGAACGTAAGAAGTGTTACAATGACAGCATGAAATTTTATATTTTTATTTTATTTTTGCGCCATTTAGAAAATTAAGGAAGCTTCTTCAAAGATTTTGAGATAACTCAAGTGTATTGCACATCATTTAAATCTTCTTCTTTCCTCGTTAAAAATCTAAAAAAGACTTTTAAAAAATAAATTCTTTTAATACTTTCAACAAAATAACAAGCAACTAAGATTAAAAATTATTTTCCATAAGGGCAAGGCGAGCGATAATAACTGTTGTATGCATTGTACTGATATTTAGAGCCGTAATTATATGGGTTGGAGTAGTATTGCTGGGCATAATGTCTATCTGCGGCTGGAGCAAAGTATCTAAAAGAATCAAGCGAAAAAAATATATATATATCGATCGTTGTCTAAATATTACTCTGGAGCCTGCTCTTGATTGCCAGTACCAGTGTATGGAGCATCTCCAGTCAAAGCTAAGAGTTTAATTTAATGCAATTTTTTAGATAATCAGCGCTTAAGTATTTTACCCTTCATCTCTGCCACTCCACCTTCCGAAGCTACAGCTTTCAAATAATTGAAAATGAGGAGCAGAAAGATATACAAAGTAAGCTGATTCATTTCTTGTACTAAACATGGTGTTACATCTGTTTAACATTTTCTGTCACTCTTGACCGACCATAATTTTTTTGCGGGTCAAAGTTTCAAATCCTCTTGTTATAAGTTGACCCAGTTTTTGATGGCTATTTTTTTATTATAAAATGTAAAAAAACATTTGATATGTAATCTTTACTTATTGCCTTGGTTTTTGATTCAAAATACCGATCAAGCTAAAAATGGTTAAAAAACCAAATTAGAAGTAAGAAAATTACAGCCGTTTCAAATTGATAGATATGCGTAAAATGAACGAAAATAAAGAAAACCGGCCCTTTCCTAGAATGGGTACCATTTTTTCTTTTGGTCACCCCTATTGTTTTTTTTCCAAAATTTTTTTTATTTTGCTCAGGAAAATGGTGCACAAACTGCTGTTGAAGAGGGAGTTCCTTTCCGCATTCACACAAATAAATCTGAAGGTTTTTGGGCCACGATAAGCACAAAGTCAAGCGGATCTATGGAAACAGCCATGCTTTGATGAAGGCAGTCATCTATTGTGAGAACTGTCGAGCAAAGTAGTGGAATTATTTGGAAAATTTTTTTTGAGAAAATTGCAAAAATCTACCCGTCAAATATAGCTATTGTTGATATCAATGTTGTTGCCGGCATGTGTGCAAGCCATGCAAAGCATAAAAATTTTGACAAAAAACAATAGGGGGAATCAAAGGGAAAAATGTTTTCCAAGAAATAATCCATAATTTATTGCTGAGAAAGTCCAGTTATTTTACAACTTTTGGGTTTTAATAGCAATTAAAAGAAGAACAATATTTCCGATATGCCAAATAATAAAAATAAGTGCAAAAGAAGTTATGGTCGGTTAAAAGTGTTAGAAAAACTAGAAATACCCTAAATTTGTTACAATAAATATATATATTTTTTGTAAACTGTAAAAAATATAAAACATAAATTATAATTGCGAAAAGCAGACCACAATTTTTGATATAGAAAGAAAAATTAAGTCGGAGGTCTACTTTAATAGTTGCACACAACCTGTTGAAAACAGATTGTAAATAGCTAAGAACAAAAAAAGTGCAAGTTCAAAAGGAATAGAGGAAGAAAAATGATTCACACTAGAGAAAATAAATGTCTGTTCCACACACCTTTCTTCTTACTCCTTTCAGGTTCGCCAAAAGGTTTCATGGAACTGCTACACATGGATGAGCTTGTTGCACGCAAGGTCACTGTTTATCAATTGACTTTTTACATTGGTTTTTCTAACATGCAAAGCTACAAGTAGAACTACACGTTTCCAACACCTAGAACTTAGAGTCTAATACGAAGAGTAAGCGCATACAAAGACGCATCACTATTTGTTCTAGGTAGAGGTAGTGAAACTAGCGTTATGAAATGAGAATATTCTTGAGCAAATAAAAGATTCTACTCAGCTTTTTAAAATTTGAGCAAAATCTGGCTCTACTGCGATAGAAGTATGAAATTGAACATAGTTTTGTTAACCGCATAAAGAAATTCTGGTATGCATACGTGTATTATGAACCCAGAGACACTTTAGAGTAATTTATGTCTCAGGTATGTGTGTGTGCATCTGAACTCCAAGCCTTCAACGCCCTCAGAGAGTTGGAGAAGGGTTAGAGATGCGCGCAGACTTACCTACGAGATGAATTAGAGCAAGATTCTCGACCATAGATGCATTTACAGACTCTTTTTGCCCAGTTCTAGTAACCAAAACATGGTAGAATTTTCTAAGGCTTACACTTTGTTTGGCTGTGGCGTTAAGTTGTAGCTGTAAAAGGTTCTACAATGGACGGCCAAACGCCACCATTGTAGACAGGCCTTAAACAAAAAAAAAACAGAAGATTGAAAGTCCCAGAAAAAAGAAAACATAAACCAGAATATAACCCAAGGCCGAAAATTAGAACAAAAGAGAAAATAACCAAAGGCCAGAACTAGAAGACCACAGCAATGACAGAGAAGAGAGCCCAAATTTTTAACCCAAGGCTTAAGAGTTCTTTTTTTTTTCAAAAAGAATTTATTCTTCGACTGCGCATTGATAAAATTTAATCACAGCAGGTAGTTAGCAATTGATAAAGCAAAGGTACAAAAAATTTGCAAAATATAGACATTGCTGCTTGCATTTTTGATGGTTGTTTGTTGCTGGAAGAGGCTGTATAGTCTTTTTTTTCTGTTAAATCGTTGGCTCCACGATTAGATGAATCGAAATCCGCCTTGTTCTTTAGAAAATAATTTTTGCTGTCTTGCTGTTCCTCCAAGCATTTGTTTAAGAGCTTGTAATGATCCCCACTCTAAAACAGGAGCACAAATTAGCATAATCTATGTCTAAAACGTTTACAGCAGCACTGGAGCTGTTTTTTTTTAATAATAAGAAACAGAAACGACTCCAGCCCTGATGTACAGTTGTACAAATTGTAGATGGTAGGTGCATTCTATTTTCAAAAATCTCTGCGGAGCTTTATAATCCCATCCTCGTTTGATGTTGGCCAAAGAGAAGTCGATAAAGTAAAGAAAGTGTGGACTGTCTAACTGTAATACCGCAGCCGGCGTCCATTTGGGATTAGAGTTACACTTGAACTTGATGGAAGAGCCTTCATCATGTTGACCAGTGACATGCATGTTTGTTTCCCTAATTGTTACCTTCGCATCACTTGTTTTCTTATCCACAACAGCTAATCCTGAGTGCGTTTTGAGGTTTAGTTATGAAAATACATAATACATATAACCTTCTTTCTGGTCTGCCTTTAAAATCAACCAATCGTTGTGCTCATAGCCCCTCTTCCACCACATATCAAACTTACATGTCGCATTCCACCCATAGCTAAATGTCGCCTGAAAATACTTAAAAAAAGCATGCTCACGCCTTTCAGAGTCACAACACATAGTTGAGCATGCAAGTAAGAAAATTCAAATTGGTATGCAACAGTTTCCAACTTTCTCAAACAATATTAAAATTTTGGGAAATTTTCTAAGGAATATGCGTCCAGATGTGTTATTCTACTGACGTGCATGAGCATGCCCCAACATTTGCTCCCCGCGACACTTGCGTCCCGACACTTGCACCCCAAAAATTTTTCAATCAGCTAGAGAGTAGCTAAAACACTTGGAGGGTAGGTAAAGCACCTCTAGGTCAGGTAAACCACATGGTTTACCTACCTTCTAAGTGATTTACGCAGCTTTCAGATGGTATAGCTGCTCTCTAGCTGGTTGAGAAAGTTTTTTTTTGGGGTGCAAGTGTCGAGTGACCGCTTAGAAGACCCATCTTGCAGACACCATTAAACTTAGACTAGCTAAATCGTTTGCTAATTTGATGAGCCTGATAAAAAGGATCAAAAGTTTAATAATTAAAAAAACTATTTACTTTTTTCTGTCTGCTCATACATTCTTCATTAGAAGGAGGAATTACTGTAAAATTAAGATAATTTTGTTGATTGGAAAAAATTCGCATCCTGATCGGCTCATCAGTGATTTTCAACTGTACAATTCTTAAATAAAAAGTTAAGAAAAAGTTTTTACATATTGTGAAAACCAACAAACATGTCTTCAGTCTTTGGAGCAATAGTCACACACACATTTAGAGTAGGCAACAACTGAGCAGAATGATGTGCAAACTCCGCTACCACATAGCCAGGATATGCAGTACTATTTGTGATCAAACAAAAATCTTCCAACCTTTTGTTAGAATTTAAACCAACTTCAGTTGCATTAGTCAATAGGCAACACAAATGAGAATAATATGTCAGAAAAAAGGATGCAGAAATGCATGAAAACGATGATTTCTGCATAAATCTATTAATTAAAACCAAACACTTTCGATTGTGGTTGAGGAAATTTCATTTGTTTGAGTGGTTATACTATCTGATGAATCAGACTGCTTGCTTTTTCACAGTGGCATTTTTGTGTAACCATTTTCAATGTACATTTTCATCCTTATTCAACAAATCGAAGTTGTACAAAAGTGTGTTCAAAAGAATCACTGCCATTGCCGACGGACATAGAGCGATGGACATAATTTGCCGACGGAGAAGACGACAATTTCCTTGGGGACCTTGCCTTGGGGACCAAAGTAAGCACACATACCTGAGAGAAAAATCACTCGAAAAGCAGCTCTGGATGCATGAGAATAGCATGCATACCAGAGCTTTTTTATGCGGTAGAGTTCAGTTGACAAAGCTATGTTCAAGGTCTTCTCTTTTGTTTGGGCGTTCCCTACAAAGTGTCCCCTTATTGTCCCTTCCCCTCCCTACACAGTCCTCAATCCCTTAAAAATGGTGAAAAAATGTTTCTTATATGGTTAATGTAATCAGAAAACCAAGTACCTTTTTTTTTGGAAGGGGGGTAGTTGTACAACCGAGTAGCGTCCGTTTTTCGACGTTTTTTTTCCCACCGATAATATTTAAATATTAAAAAGTTTTGTGCAAAATATAAATAATAGTTTAATGGCCACATAACAAGTCTGTTAATTTCATTAATGTGAAGTAGATGACATGTATTGAGTAAAAATACATAAGAAAGTTTTTAAGTTAAGCTTTCCAAAGGCACAAGACGAAAACGACTATCACTTTCAAGTCTGTTTCTAGGAGAGTGTGGTTCAAGAATGGCTAAATATTCTGTAATACAAAGGCATATAAGTTTATGACTCAATCACTCCCACCTTCTATTTCTTCTGGTGCTCCAGTTTGGAAAAGATAGCTGTAGTATTCTTGTTTAATGTTTCTGTAGTATTCAAGAGAATCTCTATCTGCAGCTAGTGGTATTAAAAAGTTGTTGAGGAGTCGCTAAAATTGGTAAGCTATACTTCTCCATTGTGGAAAATAATACTTACAATGATAGCTTCACATATGTTGTGTATTTCATGTTCCACTTTTTTTCGCTCCTTGGTTATCTCGGATTGTTGCAGTTCTCCTCTGCCAACAAACTCTTTTTCAGCGACACTTAGTTTTTCCCAGCTGGACATGTGTGCATCAATGAGATGTTTGTAAGCAGTTGTTAGCAAGTCCCGCTTTTCTTTGCTAAGATCTGAAATATTTAAATAAATTTAGATACTACTCGGTTATACCCCCCCCCCCAAAAAAAAATCAAGTTTTCTAAAAGTGTTTCTAAACCATGTTTAAGCAAATATTTCGTCGTAAAAAGGCCGAAATAGTAACTAAGGGCTGTATTAGGAGGAGAAGGGAATAATAGAAGGCCAATTTTTTCAAAGACTATTTATCCGTTTTTCCTGCTGGACCAGGGCAAAGGTGCCTATAGATGCATTTATTTCTAAAAAGCGTTGCTTGGATTCTTCTCACAAGTAAGTGTGTGCGCGCATCTCCAACTCTCAAGCCCACTTCTCCCCCTTACGGGCTCAGAGGCTTGGAGCTGAGATGCACACACAAAAATACCTGAGACATAAATGACTCGAGAATAGCCATGGATGCATGAAAATAACATGTAAACCAGAGCTTCTTTATGCGGTAGGTCCTTGTGGGGGATATTATGTTCAAGACCTTCTCTTTTCCTGCAGAGTGGCCCCTTAGTTGTCCCTTCCCCTCCCAGTAGAGACTTAAACCCTTTAAGGTAGTTTTTTTTTGGCATGAAATATAGTTAAAAATGGTTTTCAAACACTTAATTTTTTTAGTGGGTAAACAAATTGAAAATTAACATACCTTTACGCTGTGATGTACAAAGTTTCACGACTTTTTTCATTGCATGAGCCGTGTCTTCATATCTTCCTGCCTAAAAATAAAAAATTAAGACTTTTAATAACACTTTTATAATTCTCATAGTAATAATAATTTGTTATAGATGTATAAACAAAACTACCTTTTCACAAACTTTGGCAAATTCAAAAAATTTCTCTTCATCGTGAGCATTTTTAAGAAGTCGTTTTTCTTCCCATCGTTTCCACAAGCTGTCCAAATGCCAGTGATGGTCTTCAGTTGAAGGCATGTTGAGTTATTCTGCAATGAAAAAATAAAACATGAGAGATTAATTATTATTTTTTGGCGTTTTGTTAAAAAAAATAATGGAGTGAATTGTGCCTTGCGCATAGAGTGAAAAACCAGAAATTTGGAAATCAAGGAAGCAGTCAACAACAGCACGTAAACAAATAATTCACACATGACATTTCCTTCCTCTTCGGTAAAGAATAACAAGAATATGTGAGAGCAATATATACCGATGGTACTCTTTTTTTTTTTTGTTTGCTTTATTAAGGGAAGTTGAAAGCAAAGAGAAAACATTGAGTTTATCAAATAAAAAAATTTTTATTCTGTTGCAAAAGAGCAAATGTTCTATTTACTTGATAAAAGAAATGCAAAGAGTAAAAACAACTAAGAAGGGAAACTTGGGAATCAATCTTTTACTAGAAGAATCGAGCTTGGTGTTACTAAATAGACAATATAAGACTTTTAATTAAAACAGCTGAGCTATTGGGCCATAAAAACAAAAATATGGGTCAAAAAAAACTTCGAAATTGCAAAAACAAGTAAAAGAATCAGGATCACGCACAAGTTTGATAGCTTCACCATATTTCAAGATAGCCTCATTGAGTTTATTACTCTTGACCATTTCATTACCTTCCTTTTTCAAGTTGTTTGCAACATCAAGATTGGAAGTAGTGGACGTCTTGTAGTCTCCCTGAATTCTTGGAAAATAATCACATTTAATTTTCATTACCGTTTTGCAAGAGCTTGGCTCAACCAACCGATTTAACAGGATACTTTGCTGCTTTGGCTTCTGCTTGAGCATAGGGTGCTTATCATCTTTGATCAGATAATCGCTTTTTTTTGCCTGAAATTAACAACCCATTAGAAATATCAGCACATTATCTCCCAGCCGATAAAACCGTAAAAAGTAAATCATACTCAGTCTAGCTTGCCTTGCAGATTTTCCACAAAGTGATCTTGACTTATAAACTGCACCAGATTCTTTTCTTGCCACAAAGCCTAAGCCAGTTTCAGATAGTTTTTATTTATTTTTTATTTTTTAAAAGTTTGTCTTGAAAGGAGTTTGTTTTTAATGTCGGTGGATGCTTGTCTTGAAAGGGACCTTTATAATTTTTGGTGTTTCTCCATGTTCATGCTCCAACCAAATTACGTGAATGTCCACTTGGTGTATATTTTTCACTTTTAGGCTTCTAAACCCTTTATTTTCGTATTGAGACATAAATCACTCGAAAGTGACTTTGGATGCATAAAACATATATGCGTACCAGAGTTTCTTTATGTGGTAGGCCTAAAGACTTAGTTCGTCACTCAATTTGGTCAAATCTCAAAAACCAAGCCCCTTTTGCATTTTTTTTTTCAGATTCGGGTTCTTGAAGTATTTATTCACACTAAGGTGCTTCAGAATAAAAATTGCGTAAAAATAAGATTTGTATAAAAAAGTTCAAAATTTCTTTTTCAAAACCATTGCTAAATGATTAATTTTGACAGGCTGTAAGAATTAAGAGGGTGGCTACAGGATTTCTATTAACGCAATTTCAAGTAAAATGAGTTAGTAAGTTCATAACTTAAGTCTTTCCTATAAAGCTTATAACAAACAATATTATATGTTTTTGGGTGCTTCTGTAGTTGGTGTCGTCAGCCCCATTTACTCAATATCTAAGTAAAAAATACAGAAATTTTTTATTTAACATACAGGAATGAGTCGCTAGTTTGGAAAAATCACTTCACAGCCATTATATTGTAATACCTGGACCGCCCATTTGGGTTAGATGCTTGATAAACATAATGTTCGCAAATTTTTTGG
>BBSZ01014306.1:0-10029 GCA_000981365.1 Subanguina moxae
TGATGACCGGAATCCGTACGGATTCCGGTTCGGTCTCCGGCGCTAGTTATATGGCTTAGTTTCCTTAGTGTAATACCTGAAAATACCATTACTTTTCGACTTCCCGAAAACTGGATTTCTATGACTAAAAGGGTCGGAAAATAGCTTTCTGATCGTTTTAGCTTGTTTTTTAGGGGTTTTTTTTCGTTAAAATTGCATGTAGTCGTCTAAATATGTTGACCGCCACTAGCCCGTCTGCCTTGCGCGTGTGAGCCTTACTGATCCTGAGGGAACCCGGAGTTAACACCGATCCCCCAGGATCCCCAAGGAAAAACCCGTCGCCGCACGGCACAACCCCTCTGGTACAGGGACCAGAGGGAACCAAAAATACCGCTATCAAAAACTATGATAGCGAAGCTAAGTGAAAATACAGAGGGTATATAAAAATCAAACTAGTTCAAAGTGCTGGGTTTGAGAAGGACCGCAAGGGCTAGAGAAAATTTTTTCTTGGCATCATATCATATTTGAGAAAAAACGGGATTCTGGTGACCGGGTAGTGTCTTAGCAATGTTACATAATTTACTCTTTGCCGTTACCAATTGATTTTATCTTGCAGTCCCAAACGCAACACTCCACCGACGCGACCTCCTCTCTGGAGGATAAATTCAAAGTGCCGGTGATTCCGCCAGAAGCAGCTACCTATTGTAGTCCACACTCGACAGCAAATGACATTCTAGTCAATAGAGCTCCCATTCGCAATGGAATAGAAGCGGGGCCACATAACCACCTGCCCATGGACCAAAATTTTCCGTTGCAGGAGTCCAACCCTCATGTCTCCATGCAGCACTTTCAGCCACACCAACATCAAGAGCTAATAGATGCTGGGGCAGTGGAGAGGCATAAAATTTTGCGCAAACAGGTTTTTGACTTGGAGCAAGAACAACATGTAAGATTTTGTTAAAAATTACAATTGACCGGTAATAGTAGTCGTCGAAATATGTTAATCGCCACTGGCCCGTCGGCTCTAAGCGCGTAAGCCTCACTGACTCTGAGAGAACCCTGGATCCCCAAGGATCCGCAAGGGAAAAACCCCCAGCCTAACGGCCTTGCCCCTCTGGCACTGGTACCAGAGAGAACCAAAAATAATGCTGTCAATAAATATGACAGCGAAGCTCTGTAAAATATGGAGGATATATAAGAAACGAACTAATTCAAAGTGCTGGGTTTGAGAAGGACCGCAAGGGCTAGAGAAAATTTTTCCTTTGCATCATATCATATATGAGAAAAAATGGGATTATGATGACCGGAATCCGTACGGATTCCGGTTCGGTCTCCGGCGCTAGTTATATGGCTTAGTTTCCTTAGTGTAATACCTGAAAATACCATTACTTTTCGACTTCCCGAAAACTGGATTTCTATGACTAAAAGGGTCGGAAAATAGCTTTCTGATCGTTTTAGCTTGTTTTTTAGGGGTTTTTTTTCGTTAAAATTGCATGTAGTCGTCTAAAGTAGAAATAACAACTTATTCTAGTTAATCAAATATAAAAATAGCCACTTCTCAATTACACGATCAATTTCTAGGGCCATGAAATCGAGTTAGCCAAGATGAGGAAGCACAAAAAAGCTCTTATCAGCAAGCATCGCCAACTGCTGAAGAACCAGGCGAAACAGGAAGAAGGATCTGAGCCGCTACCCATCAATCAAGAGGCAATTGAGATACATAAGTCGGCGGACGCTGCCAAACGAGACATCCAAAGCAGACAGAAGTTGTCGGAGAAGTGCAAACAAGAGCTGAAAGAACAGACCGGAAGGCTGCAGGAGTTTGAGCTAAAGCACCGCTTTGGCAATGGACTAGTGGGTCCATCCAGCAGTATAATTCTATCGCGTGCCAATAGTGATCAACTGGCGCAACAATACCGACAAAACATTCAAAGTGCTCCAGTCATGAACTCATCTGCTCCTAGCTCCGCCACAAATGTGTTCATGAGTTCAGCAGGTCCGTCCCAATCAACAAACTCTCACTTTTTGCACTCCCCCAATATGATGACCCCAACAGCATTTGCGTTTGGTGGCCAGAAAGTGGTTGTACCCCCACAGCAAATGGCAATGCAGAGCGCTGCTATACCGATGCAGATAGTAGCAAGGTTGGAGCTGGACCAAACCTCTCAGGGATCGGATCCTCCCACGCCTAATAGTGGCAGAACTGGATCATCTGCTTCAGCTGAAGTGGTCAGACCTGGAAGAGGGAGGAAAAGGAAAAAGGTATATATTTTTTTTTTAATAATAATAACACCAGTACATACACATGGGAAGAAAAGAAAACACAGAGAAGAAAATAAACTGGCCGCAAAAAAAGATTTAAGACTGGCCCCTCTCCAAGCCGAGCGGGGCCCGCTCTATTTCCGTCTCCGCTAAAATGGCAGTTTTGTAGCCAAAATATACCCAAAAGTTCAATCAACACTATAATTTAGCCGCCTATATTGGATTACCAACAAGAAGTTCGTTCGCCGGTCCTAGGAAATGTTCTCTACAGCTCTTTGCAAAGCTCTTTGGAGAAAGATGTTTACGATGTGCTTGATCGTATGCTCAATTACGTAGCTTTTGGTGGTGGTGGTGCAACTAGCGATTCAGCGGCTGTCTGCAGGATATTGTATTCACAGGCGCAAATGCTTGGCGGAAACTCTCCCGTTCAAACCTTTGGTAACCTTTCTCTTTTAACTACCGTATTTCCTCTAGTAAACGCCACCTCCTTAATTCAAAATCGTGTAATTATCTTTTATATTATCACCTTCAGATGCAAACGATCCTCCAAAAGCAAAGAAGAAGCGGCAGACAATAAAGAAGGGGCAGTCTAGCAATGAACCAAGTGAGAATGAGCTGATCCTTGAGCGAATTCAAACACAGTTGGACTCGGCTGCTTTTCCCAAAAGAACTTTGGAGCAATATTACTATTTCGACAAGCAAATTCCGCACTACCCTGATGTCACTTTACTTCCGGATAGATCAGGTCGGCATGGTCTTTGATTAGAAAGTTATTCGATAATGAGTAATAATAGATTCTACTGTATTATATGGAGGGGGGGGTATAATACAGTAGTACCGAGTAGTATTTTTCAAAGATTATTCCTCTTCCTTTGCAGGGCAACCTTTCATTCGAGGCAATAAATTAGGCCAGTTATCATTATCCTTCATGCCAGATTATTATGAAAAGGCAGAGGGTGGAAAGAAGCTAGACAACGAATCGAAACTGTATCCTAAGTCAATGGCAGAAATTTGTGCTGGCGTCAACATGGCTGTTTTGGTGTCGTAAGTTTTTGTTAAAATTCTTATCTTTTTCCAAGTAAATTTGTATTCCAATTTAGTGATGATGACGACGACTTTGCCGACATTAAACCGCTCGACTCCGACTATGAAGAGAACAGCTTGGTGAGAGGAGTCGACCAACCAATCAACTACCATCAAAAGCTTGAGCTTCAGTTCTTGTCATTAGCCAATTTGTCAGATCGTTCGGACATTCAGGGTTCTTGTCCTTTGTTGGGTTCATGTTCTGTGGACAAACAACCGCCGATCGCTCCTCATCGCTCTTTGTTCTTCCAGGTTGTGCTCAACACTTATTCTGATTCAACTTATAAATTTATTGCTCTCTTTCCAGCCGAGAACCGACTTTGACCAAGAGTGCAAAATAAGTCTTGTGGTGGAAGGCGAAGGCGCAATCAACACAAATGAACTAATGAACCAGTTGCAGATAATTTTGAATTGCAAAGAGCCTCTAAAACTTTCTATTGAAACGCCGCCACTATCGCCAAAAAAAGTGGAAGAACATAATGGATTTGACTCAGCTGTCCTAACTTCAATAAAGACGGAAGTGAACGATGAAGCTATGTTTGAAGTAGCAGAGAAAGAGTCAAGCAACAAACGATGCAGATACTGCCAGAAGCAGATAGCACAGTCATCTATAGAAGAAACAATGAGTCGACTGGGACTTACTCCACCTGACGAGGTTATTATCTTTTTCTGATTAATAATTAAGGAGCGGATTTATATGGACGGAAAAATGTCAAATAATACCGATTGAAAAGGCATTAAATATTACCTGTTTCGCACACGGTTGACAATAAACGACCTTTCTATCTGACGTAAACACACCTTTCGGAAATCAATGTCCTAAAATGCCCCCTGGTTTACAGCTAACCTAGGCTGAAATCCACTTATTGAGCTGAGCTTTTGACATCTTGCCTAAAAAATCAAAAATATAAAAAATATGGAAACCAGTATAAATCCGCTCCGTATTAATAATAGAAAGTTTTGCCACACCAAAGAAGTTTACTGTTTAGGAAAACTCCACTGTGTCATTTTGCTCAATGCCTTGCTACTACAAGTTCATGGTTACCTGCAAAGTTCCACTGAGCATGGAGTTGTTGGATCGAGCAGAGAAGTATGCCGGTGATGAAACCATTGAGAAGTTGCGACAAATAAGTGCCGATAGTTTTGCAAAAAAGATCCACCAAGGACAGGTAATTTTTTTGGGCAATATGTTCGATATGCCTATTAAAGATTTCTATTGATAGCAGATATTAATACAGAAAGTATTGTGTTCTTTTCGGTTATCCGGACCTGTGTGTGCTGTGTGCCCCGGCTTCTGTATACAAAATTTTTCGTGTGATTGACGGTCAAATGAGTTAGAATCACAGTGTATAATTTTAGGTAGGGTCCGGATAACCAAAAAAAAAACAAGTATTGAAAAAATGACTTAAAATATTGTAAGTTGCATGGCTTTTTTTTCCAGTTCAACTTGGATCACCGCCTCGATTTCAAGACCTCATTTCCATCCCAAACCTCAGCACCTCAGTCTCCATTCTATGACTCAGTCAAACTTGAAGACTGTAATGAAAGCAATATACTCGAACTTATTTGTCAGCCCAGAGAACAAATAGTGCGTGCCGCTGATCTACCAGCTCTTGTACAAAGCATTGAAAATCTCAGCACAGCTAACAAAGGGGAGTACAAATGGAAAGGGCATAGTTGGATGGTCTGTGACTCTTCACTCATCGATTCCTTTCAACGGCCTCATGACGAAGTGCGGCAGGTAGACATGTTGGTTTTGCATCAAATCTAATTCTTCTTCTATTCAGAAATGTGCTTCCATTCATCTTCAAGTGCACGAAAGAAACCGAATCAGTGATCGCTCCGATGACACCAGGCAGTGCTCACTCTGCGGCGAGAACGGCGATGGAGAACAAGAGCTTACTGGTCGTCTGCTCAATGTGGATGCCAATGAATGGGTGCATGTCAACTGTGCTTTGTGGTCTTCAGAAGTTCACGAAACAGCAAATGGTGTTTTGCTCAACGTGGAAGCGGCTATTCGGAGAGCCAAAGCTGTTAATTGTCATATATGCGGGAGACCTGGTGCTACTCTCAGGTGCTACAAGCTCGACTGCCGCAACAGTGAAGTGAGCTTTCATTTAAGCTGTGCAAGGAGAAATAGGGGCTATTTTGTCAGAGACAAGGTTGGTCTTTATTAGACTAATAAAAATTTAGTTTACCATTGAATTTTACAGACATTCTATTGCTCAGCCCATGAAGTTCGTCAAGAAGCACAAATCACCCGACTGGATGCCCTACGCCGAATTTATGTGCAAAGGGAAGAGAATCAGTTGTTAGCAAAAATTTTCAATCATTCTTATTCGACGGAGATGATGATGCGTGTAGGCAGTTTGATATTTCACAAAATTGGCCAGTTGTTGCCGGAGCAGTTGAAGAACTTTCACAACGAGAACTACATTTTTCCGGTTAGTTTTAAAAATATCGAAAATAAGGTGGACAAGTCTTTATTCTATTTTAGATTGGTTATCGGATAACCCGGATTTTCTGGTCTCCAACTAATGTGCATGAAAGAGCTCGATATGAATGCTTTGTGGATGAGCAGAACAACAGTCCTCAATTTTGTGTGGTATTCGAGTCACGAGAACTTCGGGAAAAGTCTCCGAATGCAGCATGGAATAGGATCCTGAATTCCGTGATGCAGGCTAGAGAGAAAGCTGGAAATATTTTAAAATTCTTCCCTAATCAGATCAGCGGGGATGCTCTGTTTGGATTTCTAGAACCAGCAATCACCAAAATGACTGAGTCGGTGCGTAAATGGACTGTAGTAAAGGAGATAAAAGATTTTACACATGACATATTTTTTCAGTTGCCGGGTGTTGATCAGCTCTACACATATACATTCAAGCATGGCGGCAGTCCACTTATGGATTTGCCTTTGGCTGTCAATCCTTCTGGATGTGCTAGATGTGAGCCATGCTTCAGAACATTGATCAAACACAGGTATCAATAGGACAATAACAAAAAATTAATTTAGGGAAAGTTTGTTTTTTCTACCTACTTTTTTACTGTTCAGGTATAAGCCTCTAGTCAGCATTACCACCACGATTCAAAAGAAGCAGCCAGCAGCTGGTTTCACCAACAATTTCGGAGCTGAAGTCATGGCCAGAGAGTCTAGAAGCAGTTAGTTCCACTCCTCTCTCATTTCCAATCAATTTAGTGTCCCAATTTCAGCCCGCAGCAGTTCTACTCGCTTCTCCTCTATAAACACTCGCATCGATCAGGATACTCTAAGGGCCTACAAAGCTTCTGGATTCAGTGAAGAGATGTTGAATGCGACATATTTCCGGTGTGAACCGGGCCAGCCCACCAACCACCAAGTGTTCTCACAGTACCGCCGAATGATGAAAGAGTGGCCCAATAATGTATATCTAGCTAGATCCAAAATCCAAGGGCTTGGACTGTATGCGAAAAGAGATATTGATATGAACTCTATGATAATTGAGTACAAAGGCGAAGTGATCCGCAGTGAGGTAGGAGAGGTCCGAGAAAAGCGCTACATGTCTCAGAACAGAGGAGTGTACATGTTCCGTATAGATGATGAGTTGTTGATTGATGCAACTCTGGCTGGTGGTCTAGCTCGCTACATCAACCACTCCTGCGATCCCAACTGCAGCACCAAGATTCTGCCTTATAATGACGACAAGAAGATCATCATCATTGCTAATAGACCCATCAAAGGGGGCGAAGAGGTGGGTTAGAAATATTATATGATATTTATTAGGTTGGCGACCAAGTAATGGCAACACCCTGGATTATAGAACTGCGTTATAGGCCTAGTTTATAGATTATGGGCGAGGGTGGTAGGCCTGGGTTAGCGACTGGTACGATCTCACCAAAATTAGTCAAATCCAACTATCTTTATAGCCCAGCAGCCCACTAGCCCCTGGGCCATTAGCCCTTGGGCCATTAGCCATGGGCCCCTAAACCCCCCGGCCCCACCCCTCTGGTACTGACACCAGAGGGAACTAAAAAAAATGCTATCAAAAACTATGACAGCACAGCTCGGTGAAAAACAGAGCATATATAAGAATCAAACTAGTTGAAAGTGCTGGGTTTGAGAAGAGGCCGCAAGGGTCAGAGAAAATTTTTTCTTTGCATCATATCATACTTGAGAAAAAACCGGATTCTGGTGACCGGAATCCATACGGATTCCGGTTCGGTCTCCAGCACTAGTTGTATGGCTTAGTTTCCTTAGTGTAAAATTTAAACTTTTAAACAAGAATATTTTGTCTCTTTATATTCAATCTTGGCCAAGATTGGCCCAATTTTAAAGTCAATCTTGGCGCCAATATTGGCAATGCGCAACCCTATGTTATATACCAAAACGTAGCCTAGAATCTAAGCTAAATTTTGATATACAAGATGTCCAGAAGTCACTAGCAGAACATAGGTCAAAAACACAATGCCACAAACACATTTTTTTGAATTAGGGGTGCACCTATATCGAGACTTGACTGTATTTGAAACGAGAAAAACTGATTTAACCAACTATTTTTTTTAGCTAACCTACGACTACCAATTCGAGTTGGAAGACACCACCGACAAGCTTCCCTGCCTTTGTGGTGCTCCCAACTGCAATAAATGGATGAACTAGAAGTTGCCAACAAAGGTCTCCGTTCTCAACCACAACAAAACCCATGATTCTATTTCACTCCAGTTTGTATTTTCTAGTTTGTTTGCAAGAAGGAAAGTGTTCGCTAGAAGTAGCTGTATGTCTGTAAATATTCCGCAAAATCTATTCATTTAGTTCTTATCTTCTTTTCGAGTGTGCTTTTGTAGACAATTCTCGCAAATATAACATGTAAACTGCTTAGGAGGTGCGCAAAACTGAGTGGGGGAGAAATGTAGGCAAGAGGGAAAATTATCACCTGCTCTCCTGTTAAATAAATGTGCCATTTGAGTTGATTTCTATTAACCTGTTAGGGAAATGTTGTCGTTTTTGGAAACTTTCAACAGTCAAACTTTGTGTCCCTTGTTTTTTGAGTTATTTTTAAAATACTAGTTAGCCACAACTTGGCTGACCAACCTTCCTTTAATATTTCGCCAAGTGCCATTTTTCTTTAAAACTTTTGCCAATTATATCGAAATTTGGGGTGGTCTTCCTGCCACCAAGGCAGTTTTTATTTACTCTAAGGCTGTGTATAGTTTCCCCCCTCAAATTACTCATTTCTCCCCTCAAATTGCTTAAACTTGACTATCTCTGCTGTTTTACAACAAGTTTTTCTAATTTTTTTTTTCCAGTTTGTAGCCCTGGATCTGCTCTTTCTAATGCAGCATCAGTTGACTCAACGTTTTTGAAAGAAGTTAGTGAAAAAGATCTTTCACGGGATGATCTGTTGCTCCATTCAACTACCTTTTTTCTCCTGCTTCTTCCAGCAACATTGAGTCAACTGATGCTGCATTAGAAAGAGCACATCCATGGCTACACACTGCAAAAAAATAAAAAAAAACTTGTTGTAAAACAGCCGAGATAATCCAGTTTAAGCAATTTGAGGGGACAAATGAGTAATTTGAGGGGGGAAACTATACACAAAAAAACCAAAAGCAGCAGGGGGATTAGGCTAGTCTTTGAAAGTTTTCAAAAACGTTTTCCTGATAACTTAACATTTGTATTAATCGCATTATTCGTCTTTGATATTTTTTCGCTAAAATAGACAAAGAAAGGAAAGTTTGAAGAAACTTTTGGTTTTTATTATCCAACAAACACATAATTTCTTTTTTTTTTTCCCTAATTTTCTTATTTCATGACATTTTTTTTTCTCTTACTGCTATTTCAGAGTATTTAGTCGATGGTTTTAGGCGCTTTCTTCAAATTTTCTTGCATGTACGTTAATATTTGGCTGCTGATCTAATAATTTTTTGTATCCTGCGTGTTTGTGTTAATGCCAATAGTGTTTGTATGACTTCTCTCGCTCCTCTTCACTCCCTCTCCTTGTAAATGGCTAAAAATAATTGTTGTTGTGTAAAATAAAGATTTTATATATGTTTCTTACAAACAAATTAGAAGTGATAACAAAAAAAGGTATATAGAAGTATATTAAGATATATGGGATACAGTCGGCGCTCTCTATAGCAGCGGTCTTTTTAGCGTCCAGTAGCTCAGTTTTAATCCTAAAAAAGGGTATCCGCCTTTACTAGTTTCAGATACCCAGATGGTTGGAGTAAAAAACTCTAAACGGGAATCCACTAACCCTCTGCAGATTCCAGAAGATTACAAGCTACATGAGGTCAGAGAATTTACAAAAATGGCAGGAATGAGAAGTTTAAGTTTATTGCATCATATATCAAAAAGCAGTAGCATGTAACAGCAAATGAGATTCTTTGCAATTTTCAGATTCAAGAATGTGAGATCATCTGTTTATAAACCAGTTTCGATGTCCGGAGTCTTCGAGGATGCTTCGTCTATAACGATAAGAAGATTACATACAGCTCTAATTACATGTAATCATAAATAGAAACATCTTACTTCGCACTGTTCGATGGGTGTTGAAATTGATCATACCGTGTTTGCTGAAAAAATAAGTCATTTTCTGTAAAAATAAAAAGCACCAGAAATACACTGACTCGAGATATTTGGCCAACTCACGGGCTCTTTCGATGAAAGTGAAGAGGATACAGGAGACGCACACAATGAGGACGGAGCGAAATACAATAAACAGAAGTTTG
>BBSZ01014308.1:0-11801 GCA_000981365.1 Subanguina moxae
GAGAGACACCTGGAAAAAGTGGGTCAAAAACACAATGCCAAAAACACGATTTTAAATTAGGGGGGGGGGAGCTATTAGAGGAAATACGGTATGGCTCAAATTGATTTCCCCCCTCAAATTAATCATTTATCTCGTCAAAATAATTTTTTACCCCGTCAAATTTGAATTTTGCAATAAATAATCATTTATCCCGTCAAATTACTCATTTACCCCGTCAAATTTGAATTCCCGCAAAATAATCATTTATCCCTCAAATTCTGTCCCGTCAATTCATTTACGTGATCAATGTTACTTGTATATGATTTTTTTTAACACCATGGACTTCTGAAAAAGAATGGCTGACTAAAGCACAAATTGTACAAATTTAAGAAGGCAAATGGTTTGTTTGAGGGATGAATGATTATTTTGCGGGAATTCAAATTTGACGGGGTAAATGAGTAATTTGACGGTATAAATGATTATTTTTCGCGAAATTCAAATTTGACGGGGTAAAAAATTATTTTGACGGGATAAATGATTAATTTGAGGGGTGAAAGTACATATAGCCATACGGTATATATACCATCGCCATTATGTTTGCGGATGTTTGCAACTTTCAATCTCTCTAATAGAGAGTGCCGCTCTATTTTTCAACCTCCTTAGAGGGTACCGCTTTATTAGAGAGAATACGGTAATTGCAAGGAGGCGAATCTAGGTCGTTAGTTAAAAGTCTTGACAAATATTTTGTTCTTTTTTATCGACTATATTATTGTTTTTGTGAAAATTCCTAAAAATTTTATTTCCTTTTCAAACTCTAACTATGTAAGTACCCGTTTTATAATTTAGTTTGACACATTTTGAT
This sequence comes from Subanguina moxae, assembly GCA_000981365.1. Taxonomy (NCBI): domain Eukaryota; kingdom Metazoa; phylum Nematoda; class Chromadorea; order Rhabditida; family Anguinidae; genus Subanguina; species Subanguina moxae. The sequence continues at coordinate 842 of BBSZ01014308.1, forward strand.
GAATTTGCTTTCGAATTGGTGGAAGAAAACCAAATACAAAGATCAGCTCAACATTTCTGTTTTCGAGTTTTATTCTGTATACCCTTTTCTAGAACAAGTGCCTGTTTGCTTTGCTCAATGGGCAAACTGAATACTTCCCTAGTTTTTTACTTGGAAGAGCTTGTCATTCACGTGCTCAATCACATCTTTTGTTGTTAGTGCGTTAAACCAGGTATGATCATTACTGCTTGCCCAACATTTATTCAGCAAAATGACGGGGTATAAATGGACATTTGAGAAATTTACTGCTCTAACAAAAAGATTGATCATTGAGAGTAAGCGGTTATTTCATAAACATTTTAAAAAGTTGATCCAATTAAGAGACCAGTGTATTAAAGGACTTCGTCTGATAGTCGCGTTTTCAACTCTTTTTAAGGCTTCGAGTCGAGGGCTTTGAGACCACATAAGAGCAAGGAGAAAAAACCATGAATCTAATATTTTACCTTTGAGGGATGAAGCTGAGAACGAGCTTAGACTTCATCTTTTAAAGTCATAGGCTCCATTCCTTTGTTTATTTGCTAGCGTGGATCGAGACGTTGCCTTGCTGGAACACAAACTTTGCACCTGGAAAAAGGCAGGTATAAGGCATGAGATTGGCTTTAAGAATGTCCAGGTAGCCCTTGCTGCTGGTCTTTGGCTTCATAAAGGCGATAACAGTTGTCCCAAATGCGCTGAAGACTCCCCAAATCATCACAGAAGCATCTCATATAACAAACGGTGTTATACAGTCGAACCTCGTTAAACTGGCACCCCTAATTCAAAAAAATGTGTTTGTGGCATTGTGTTTTTGACCTATGTTTTGCTGGTGTCTTCTGGGCATGTTATATACCAAAATTTAGCTTAGATTCTAGGCTACGTTTTGGTATATAACATGCCCAGAAGACACCAACAAAACATAGGTCAAAAACACAATGCCACAAACACATTTTTTTGAATTAGGGGTGACAGTTTAACGAGGTTCGACTGTATGCGTTAAAAGTAGCATGCATGGCTCAGTGGTTTGGCTATCCACTTCTTCGTTACAACAATGGACTATTTCGTGTGGCCCTACCCACCATCGAAAGCGTGCTCCAAACCCCACAAGTCGATTGCCGCGCTGAAGGCTTCTTTGATGAAAGAGTGGGACGCTATTCCACAAGAAATAATTCAGAGAGCCATTGACAACTTTCCAAAACGACTGAAGCGATGTATTGTTGCCAATAGTAGACATTTTGTTGAGTGAAATACACTTGTGATATGTCATTTAAAAGAGGAGAGTCAGGGCTTTCGAATGGTGCTAAGCTTTTTAGCATATGACAACAAAAATGCTGAAAAATAAGGCATTGAAAATCCATCACGAACTTATGTTCCACCCGTCAATACACTATGACAACCTGACATTTGTGTTCTGCACTCTATCCCACACTGCTCCTGCGCTCATAGCACTCCATATGAAAAAAAAAACCACAAAACATTATGCGCGACTAAGCGCCAAAACAATGCCCAGCCTGCAGCAGACTCCACCCCCTTCTAGTGATTTAAGTGATCCCGCCCATTGTTTTAGACCGCATGAATAAATATAAAGATTTGGTATCATTCTCGGGAGGTCAATGCTCGAAAATTTCTACGTTGTCCCATATTTTTGTTCCATCTCTCTCACAACATGTTTGTTTTGAATGGCAAATAGCTTTATTGGCAGTAAAGATGGTTCCTAATTATGTCTTATTCAAGGATTCCAGAACACACAAAACTTTTGTATGTATGTCGATCTCTTGCTTGTCTTGTTAGACCGCAGAAAGAGTTATTGTATTAGTGGGAGGGATGTTTGCTTGTGTGACCATTCCCTATTCAACCTAGCTGTTTGTTTATGGCTTCACATTAACCACTATTGCAATCAATTGCTGCCCCACTGATCCATTTGGTTGGGCAATTCACATTATTTGCCATAGTTGTGTATAAAAGTTAAAAATCAACTATATATCATCACTTTAGGGCAAAAATTGAAATCATCCCTCAAATTAGTCATTTACTCCGTCAAACTACTCCTCTTCACGGTCAAAATTTAAAACCTCAGTTATTTTTTAAATTTTTTTCCCGCCTGCAGCTCTGCATCTCCTCTTTCCAATCAAGTATCAAGTGACTCGATGTTGTTGAAAAATGTTAAAGAAAAACATCTTTAAAGGCAAATACCTCTTGTTTCACCCAAACACTTTTTTATCCAACTTTTTCCAACAATATCTAATCAATTAATAACTTATTGAAAAGAGGAGATCCAAGGCTACAGGCCAAAAATGAGAAAAAAATATTAATAAATTAGTTGAGATACCGTATTTTCTCTAATAAGGCCCCACCGCTTGATTTAAAATCGTGTTCTTGGCATTCTGTTTTTGACTCAACTTTTCCAGATGACTCTCAGACGATTTACCAACCAAATTTTAGCTTACTTTTTCAGCTTCAATTTGGTTGGTAAATCACCTGAGAGTCATGTGCAAAAAGTGAGTCAAAAACAGAATGCCAAGAACACGATTTTAAATCAAAGGGGGTGGGGCCTTATTAGAGAAAATACGGCATTTTCTGTTAGTGTCTTCCAGACATGTTATACACCAAAATCTAGCCTATAATCTAGGCTACATTTTGGTATGTAACATGCCTGTAAGACACCAGCAAAACATAGGTCAAAAACACAATGCCACAAACATACTTTTAAAAAATAGCCTATAGTCAGCTTTACAGGTACTGCAATTTATACCGGACGCCAAATTGGATCTCTCTCATTATTCATGTTGATATTTGCGCTCGCTAGTCGTATTTTGAATTCTTTTGGAATTTTTTTAAAAACTACTTTCCTTCTCTTAATCTCAAAAGGTCAATAGGGGGTGTGTATTTGTGAAAAAAAAACAACATTGTCCAATGGATGCAGCGGTGGAAGAAGTGAATGTCTGATTTTTAGTGAACACCTATAAACAGGTTGTGGTACACTCATGAACCCTTTTTGAGCAATTGCGAAAGCAATTCCTGGTCTCAATCAATTAATTAGGCTTCAGTTTTAGTCATGGTCTGAGTGTTTACGTGTGTGCTTCACTCTCTCCCACTGACATCCATCATCCCAACCCTAACTGTCGTCAACTGCCCCCTGAAGGGGAAGTAATAAATAGGGTAGGAGCCGATGGATTTCACATGTCTTTGTCTGCACTGCTTCTGGAGCAAAACTTTATTAGTGGGGGTGATTGTCTGAGCAGTTTGATTGGATAGTGGATGGGAAACCCACAGTTATTATCTTACTTATTTATTCACCGACTGCAATTATTATTTCCTTTGCACTGCAAATATGCTTGGTTCAGGGCTAAATGTGGATTTGTTTTTTTTTCTCCAAACATACTGTGTGTCCTCCTCAATATCTAAATCAAAACATTAGTTTTTGATGTCATTTGAAAGCTCTATCTCTCTTTTTTTTGATTAGTATATAAACATTATTACCATTTACTCAGAATGTCCACTACCAGAGCTGGAGTGCATTGGTCTGCAAGGACAGAAGAGCTTGTCTTTGTGCCAGAGGGAACAAAAGTGGACGGACGTGAATACAGGTGGGTGCAGCTCTTTACTACTTGGTGATGCGGATGCGATGGCGGATGCGATGGTGGATGCAGATACAGGCGGATGCTGCAAAGTGAAGTGCTTCCTTGGGCAAAAGAGCAATTTGAAGATGATGGATGGACATTTCAGCCAGATGGAGCACCTTCACATCGCGATGTCGAAACTCAAAAATGGATCGATGAAAATTTCCCGGATGTCATCAAGGTGGACACCAACCAGAAGAAGCAAGACGATGAATGGCCTTTTAACTCTCCTGACTGGAATGTGCTCAACTATGTTAAATGGCCGTATCCGGAATCAAAAGCGTGTTCTGTGCCGCGCAAGTCAAATACTGCATTGAAAGCTTGGTTGGTGAAAGAATGGGCTGATATTCCACAAGAAATGTTTCAAAAAGCCATTGACAATTTTCCAAAACGACTTTGTAAATGTATGGCAGCTGATAGTAAACATTTTGAGTGAATGGAACTAAAGTCTATGTACCAATCGAAAGAGGAGAAATAGGGCTTTCAAATGGTACCAAAACAGTCTAATTTTAATTGTGAACTTTGGGGACACACCCTAGTTATATTTAGTGGACCATAGAGGTAAAATAGCCGACTGATACACTCAACAGCTACGAATTAGCACTAATTTAAGCGATTGTGCAATAAACTAAACTAGTAGATATTCTAGATGCTTCCTTTGACTTGTTGAGATTGACTTCTTAACCTTTTCCTTTTCTTTGATTAAGCTTTACACAAATGTTGTTAGGCTTTTGATAAAAATTTATTGTAACTCTCCAGATACAAAGATGAAAAGCCGAAAAAACACAGAGTATTGCTGCTACTACTCCTACTAATCGGATAAGAGTTTGTGGTGTTCGCTGAAGTGGGGGTATCCCTGATTTTAACTCTCTCTCTCTCATTCTTTGCTGATCTGGAGGGGGAATAAGTGAATGAGCAAACACTTCAGAGATGTTTAAGTAAATCGGTGCTGGCTAGACTACTACCAGTAATCAATGGTTGAGCACGTGTGCGGCGCCGGCACTATGATTCAGCTGGCGGCGATAACATGTTTATTTGTTTGGTCGCTTGCTAGCCCGCATTATCAGCTCCATCACCAAGCAGTAATTGCCCTATCTTTGCTAAAAAGGTGTGGTTCTTTTTCTAATTCGCTATTAATAGACTTAAATCAATTTGTTTATCTATAAATTTTTATACCAAAGCTTTGTTTTTAGAATAAGCAATAAGTTGGCCTTTCTGACAAAATGAAAATGAAAATAAAAAGCCGAATCAGAGACAGTCAGGTGGAAATTCTTGCAAATTAAATATTTCGGCTGAAGTGTATTTGCAATACTCCACCAAAGATGTTTTAGACCTTATGAACTACACTTAGGTATACAACTAAACCTTAGGCTTGGGGTAGACCAGTCTAGGTTAGCCGAGATCCCAGGTACTACACTTAGGTATACAACTAAACCTTAGGCTTGGGGTAGACCAGCCTAGGTTAGACGAGACCCCAGGTACTACACTTAGGTATACAACTAAGCCTTAGGCTTGGGGTAGACCAGTCTAGGTTAGCCGAGATCCCAGGTACTACACTTAAGAATACAACTAAGCCTTAGGCTTGGGGTAGACCAGTCTAGTTTCTATCAGTTTGATCATAAATTCAATAAGGCCGTCATTGCTGGCGGGGAGTTGATCATTTTCCTAAATTTTACAACAACATTTTATTTTACGTCAAATATTTGCACTGTACGTTATCATTACGACTTCTGTACGCTCAGGCCACAACATGAGCAGCTAGTTGCAGTAGGAGCACAAACCCAGAGCTAAAATACACGGGCGGGGGCTGCTAATCGCCTTATTTATTTATAGAGGTTTCTGTTTGTTTTAACTGATTGGCATCACCCATTTGTTGATGCTAATCCTCAGCATGTTCCATAGTTTGATGTCAATTGATAATAATTGATAAACTTCCTGTCGAAATTGATCAGGAGTTCTAATTTGTGGCAAACCCATATTCTTTGTATAAATATTCGGCTCTATTTTACTTATGCTACCCATTTTTTGCAGTCGTCTCCTCCCTGTTGTTTCGGACCCTTCTAAGCATTTGTAGTGCGCTAAAAATGATAAAAAAAGCTATTTTCTTACCCTTTTCGTAATAGAAAGCCAGTTTTGGGAAGTCGAAAACTTCTATATATTGTCTTGGTCGCCCAAGGTAGAAAACCTTGTAAATGGTCTTTTTTGACCCCAGGTACTACACTTAAGCATACAACTAAGCTTTAGGCTTGGGTTGGGCCAGCTTAGGTTAGCCTAGGCTCAAAGTATGCTTTTTTCATTTATGTTTAGTGGTTCACGGCTAACCTAGGCTGACCTACCCTAAGACTAAAGCTTAGTTGCATGCCTAAGTGTATTACCTGGGTTCACAAAATACCTCTGTATACTACTTCCCAAAAACCGACTTTCTGTGACGAAAAAGAGTGCAAAACAATTTTTTTAGTTTTTAATCGTTTTAGCGTATTATAAATGCCTAGAAGAATCTAAAACAACAGGCTGGACAAGGCCAAAAATGGGTGCCATAAGTAAAACAGAGTCAAATATTCTCCAATCAACGAACAATAACTGGCTTTTCATCCACATATAAACTGCCTTTTGATGCATCCAAGAGCAGCAGCTCTACTGAGTGCCAATTACACTATCCACTTCCGGAGGACTGCACAGTCCTGCAGCCAATTGCGCCCACTCCATTGCCTTCTGTAGGAGGAATTGAGTGGCCTCAATTTGAGTAGTATGCCCTAATTTATGGTGTTGTTCTCTTCTTATTTCTGGCTGGCTTCTCACTTCCCACTCGGCTATTGTCATTCCACTTTGGAGAGCGTGTCTTGAACCATTGTCTTTTGTACATTATCTGTGTATTGTTTGGATAAATAATTTTTAGAGACCTTATTGCACTCAAACCACACCACATATATATTCCTGCCAGTTGGTTGAGTCTGCAGTAGAGTGCGACTTGCTCGGCTACCTTACCATAAACTATTTTATTGGGATCAGTCAAAGATGTTTGACATTTTCTATGAATTCACTTGGCTCAACTTGCTCTCCATCCTCGCTTTCTTCACCACTGTGGGATTGTTCTTTTGTGGAATGTAGGTTTTTGGCTTTTTAGTTAACAAAATTTGGCGAAGGATATACAGGATATACACCTACCCAATCCTCAGAACTACTTGATTATACCCCCCCCCTCTATCAAATAAAGTTTTCCAAAAGTGTCTAATAACCATTTCTAAGTATTATTTATGTCAAAAAAACAAAAAAACTATTTTTTAGGGATTGGGGGCTGTATTGGGAAGGGAAAAGAATAGGGTCACTTTGTAAAAAAGGGCTACTCAACCATATTTTATTGGGAAGAAGGGCTGTATAGGGGAGGGGAAGGAACAAGGAAGGGGCCACTCTGGAGGAAAAGAGAAGATCTTGAACATATTTTCCTTCCCAGGGACCTACCGCATAAAGAAGCTCTGGTATGCATGCTATTTCCATGCATCCAGAGCTTGTTCTCGAGTGATTTACAGTCGAACCTCGTTAAACTGGCTCCCCTAATTCAAAAAAATGTGTTTGTGGCATTGTGTTTTTGACCTATGTTTTGCTGGTGTCTTCTGGGCATGTTATATACCAAAACGTAGCCTAGAATCTAAGCTAAATTTTGGTATATAACATGCCCAGAAGACACCAGCAAAACATAGGTCAAAACACAATGCCACAAACACATTTTTTTGAATAAGGGGTGCCAGTTTAACGAGGTTCGACTGTATGTCTCAGGTATGTTTGTGTGCGCATCTCAACTTCAAGCCCCCGAGCCCTCGAGCCCCCGTCGCCTCCGTAAGGAGGCTTGAGAGTTAGAGATGCGCGCACAGACTTACCCGCGAGACGAATCCGAGCTATACTCTTGATCAGAGAATGCATCTAGAGGCACTTTTTGCCCTGGTTCAGCAAGGGTAACGCAATGGCCCTTCAAATTAGTGGCCTCATATTACTCCCTTGCCCTCCCAATTCAGCCCTTATTCCCTTCTAAGTTACTATTTTGGCGTCTTTATAACGAAATTATTACTAAAAATGGTTTTTAAGCATTAAAAAAACTTGATTTTTTGGAGTAGGGGATATATCCTAGTAGCGTCCAAAATTTCCTAGACTAATGTACAAAAAATAAAAAGGAGTATCTTGCTTTTTCTATAAAACATATCTATTATGCTATCCGTTCTGCAAAAATGGGTAGTAATTGGGTTGGAATTTTGGTGCGACTATCATTAATCATTGCTGAGAGGTTCATGCACACACCACCACACTGATCATCAATTGTGGTGATGATGATATGGAAAGAAGCCCCAAGGAAACTAAGGAAAAACTAAACCAATTGCTCTTTCGAAAACTGTTTGCTCTACCACTCTTGGAATCACGCAATTTTTCCCGGAGACACAAACACCAAATATACAGTAGCGAGCAAAAAAAAAATGGGACAAGGGTAAAATTTGTAGTAAAGCTTGTATTACAGTCAAACCTGGATAAGCCGACACCCCTAAATTCAAAAAAGTGTATTTGTGGCATTGTGTTTTTGACCTATGTTTTGTTGGTGTCTTTTGGGCATGTTATATACCAAAACGTAGCCTAGAATCTAAGCTAAATTTTGATATACAAAATGCCCAGAAGACACCAGCAAAACATAGGTCAAAAACACAATGCCACAAACACATTTTTTTGAATTTCGGGGTTCGTTATATCGAGAGGCGACTGTACAGCAGTGTTTTCCTAAATGAAATTGAAATCAGAATGAAATGAAATTTCACTATGAATTTCATTTCATCCAACCTAAAATGAAATATTTCACATAGAAAAATTTCAGATGAAAAATTTCATTTTGAGTCAAGTGAAATGAAATTTAAAATGAAATTTCATTTTATTTAAAGTGAAATGAAATTTCACTTTAAATTTCATTTCACTTTAGCTAAAATGAAATTTCATTTTAGTTTAAATGAAATAGCTAAAGTGAAATGAAAAATGAAATGATATTTCATTTCATTTTGAAGTCATTTCACTTTAGCTAAAGTGAAATTTCATGTGACATTTCATTTAGAATCTAATATTTATTTCATGAGTTTTTTTTTTGCAAATGGCATACACTATGGGTATTTTTTTGACGAGGAAACTAATTTTGGTGGTTTCACGATTACTTTCAAGTGACTTTGCTCACGACTTGGGAATAATAAAACATCATACAAACTCAGCTTAAAAAACAGTGAAATGTTAAAAATCCATATGAGTGGATTATTAAAAACTCTAAACAATCCTTTAAGCCATGAACAAAGAAATTAGAATCAAGGTTGAGTTGAAAACCCAACAGAAGAAGAGGTTTTCTTTGATTTCTGGCTTAAATGAAATTTCACTTTAAAATGAAATTTCATTTCACTTTAGCTAAAATGAAATTTCATTTTAGTTTAAATGAAATAGCTAAAGTGAAATGAAAAATGAAATGATATTTCATTTCATTTTGAAGTCATTTCACTTTAGCTATTTCATTTCACTTTGCGTCATTTCATTTTCAGATTTCATTTCATTATAAGTTTCATTTCATTTTAGCCATTTCATTTCATCCAACAAATTTCATTTCATTCTAAAGTCATTTCATTTTAGCCATTTTAAATGAAATTTCATTTCATTTAGGAAAACACTGCTGTACAGTCAAACCTGGATAAGCCGACACCCCTAAATTCAAAAAAGTGTATTTGTGGCATTGTGTTTTTGACCTATGTTTTGTTGGTGTCTTTTGGGCATGTTATATACCAAAACGTAGCCTAGAATCTAAGCTAAATTTTGATATACAAAATGCCCAGAAGACACCAGCAAAACATAGGTCAAAAACACAATGCCACAAACACACTTTTTTGAATTTAGGGGTGTCGGCTTATTAATTAACCATTTTAATCATCCGACAATTGGGTACTGACACCATACTCAAAAATGTAGCTGAAATTCAGGGCTATATTTTTGGGTATGGTGTCAGTACCCAATTGTTGGGTGGTTGAGCCGTAAAAAACCGTTGATCACCGACGTTCGTGACAAAAGAGGGGGGAGGATTAATAGAGGTTACACAGTAAGTACTTGGAGGGGGAGGTGTGTTGATTTGGTGTTATAATGCAGTAGTACCGAAAATTTCTTCATTTTTCCACTTTTTCTGTAAAATTTCATCTAATTTCTGAAGCCAGTATATATGGTATTGGAATTTTAGCCCAATTTGCCGACAAATATGGAAGCGAAAGGATACAACAGAAATCAGTGGAGCTCCTTTCATTATGGTGATTATTTTTAAAAATTGGCTACACGCTACCAATGACATTATTAAAGGGTGTATTGGGTGGTACCTGCTGGCTGACCTACGGATACTTGAAAAAAGACGATACGGTCATCTATGTGACCAGTGCTCAGATCACACTGTACGCCGTCTATGTCATCTTCTTCTTCTTTATGACGAAGAAGAAGTTTTGGATCAGCATCCAAATAGTCGCCCTTGTTAGCATTTGCTCAGCCCTGCTGCTCTCCGTCCACTTCTTTGGACACAAAATTTTCCATCCACTCGGCATAGTGTGTATGGTGCTCAACATTGCCGACTTTGGAGCTCCACTGGCCGGACTAGTAATTTAATTTGTTGTGGAAAACTGTGGGGTGTAAAGCAACAACCTTATTTTTGTTTTTAGAGAGTTGTGATCCGAAGAAAGGCAACTTCCACCCTGCCTCTGCCACTCTGCATTGCTAACTTTTTGGTCTCCAGTGAATGGTTTTTGTATGGTCTATTGGTCTGGGACTTCTATCTAATTGTAAGTTGTAAATAGCCTACAAACAAATAACGGTATCGGGTGAGGCATGTGTTCGTATTCAAATTCAAACCTTATTTTTTGATGATGCAATGTACCGTGAATTCTCTATTGGCCTCTCCCTAATAGAAGGCCCCCCTAAGAGGAGGGTTGAAAAATAGAAGGCCCCTCTCTAATTAAAGACCCCCTCAAACAGCAAATTTTGGGTTAACACTTTATTGAACATGTATGAACCAATGGATCCTTCCGGTTTGAAGCACGCGATTTTGTCGTCCCCAGAGCCATCTGTTGGTGTTGTGATTGCGCAGACTGAAACAATAAATACCGTATATCTTCTATTAAGCCGACATGTCGGCTTAATAGAATCCAAAAAAGTAACCTTCAAACGATTTCGCGATCATCTCCTTGCTGAGTTCTTGCCATGCTCGATGCACCCATTCCAATATCAAGTCCAGAGCAGGCGCCTTTGGGTTCCCTCTTTTAGTGAATTCTTTTTGAGCGTCAAAT
>BBSZ01014309.1:1818-17116 GCA_000981365.1 Subanguina moxae
GGGGTTTTGCGGGCTTGCGGGGCGGGTTTTGGAGGGTCAAAATCCAAGTGCGGGTTTGCGGGGCGGGGTGTGACATCGGTAAAAAATGCGGGGCGGGTTTGCGGGTACATAAAATTGCCAAAACGGCGCGGGGCGGGGCGGGTTACCCCCGCGGGGCCCGCCCCGCGCACATCACTAGTAGGAATCTGGACCAGCCTGGACCAGTCTCTGGCTTAAAATTTTTTTTCCTCCGCCTCCGGCCTCCGGCTTCAAAAATTTTCTCCTCCGCCTCCACCTCCGTCCTCCGGCCGGAGGTGGAGGTGGAGGAAAAAATCCTCCCCTCCGGAGGATTCTTCCGGAGGCCAACACAGGCCTGATGAATACACGGTTCATTTAAGACTTAGCTTTGCGCAAAATTTCTGCTCAATTTCCGGATTGGTAAGCTTTCTTGAAAGGAGAATCTACGGCAGACATCTCCGACTATCCCACTTAGCAGTGAATATCACCTTTGTTTGCGACTTCTCATGACCTGTTGACGGCACAGTAACCTAAAATAGTAAACCTTTGAAATCGAAACACTTGCCAAGAGTCGGGTTCTGGCTGAATGACGGGTGATACAGCAAAACGCGTAAAACCATTTATTTTTCACATTTTTTATTAAGTCAACAATACGTCATCCATGATAGAAGAAAGAATTGAAAACTTGCTTTAAAGTCGTCCACACAGAGTTTTGGCGTCCGAGATTTGCTGTTCAGTGCGTCGAGGAATGCGTTCTTCTTTACGGACTTCAGTTTTTAGCTTCCGCACAGAGTTGTGGATTCTTTTCTGACTAACGTGAAACTGTCCACCAACTTGACGCTGCGAAATGTTGTCTCTGTTGTTGAGAAGACGCTATAGAGTTGCCGAATTACGTGACTTCATTACTGCATTTGATCCGCCTGAGCCCGATTACCGTGTAGCCGTCAGATAATTCTAAAAACGCTTAAGAATGACATGACCAGTTGTTTTGGGTGGCTCCTTAGGCCACAATATGCAGTTTTGCCTGCTTAATGTTGTCTGAGTGGAACTTGCACAGGCGTGTCCACAGAGTACAGGCGCGTCCACAAACTCTGTGAGTGCAGAGTTTGCCTCGCCACCCGTTAGATTTTTTTTTTGACAATTTTGCATCTACATGGGTGATAATTAATGCTCTACCGTATTTCCTCCAATTATGCAGCACTCCCCCCCTTTTTTTTAAATCGTGTTCTTGGAATTATGTTTTTGACCCACTTCTTCCAGACGAGCCTTTGGCAAGTTACCACCAAGTGACCAATTGTAGCTAAGACAATTACCGGTATAACCTCTATTAATCCTCCCGCCTCTCTCGTCACGACGGTCGGTGGTCAACCATTTTTTACGGCTCATCTAGCCAACAATTGGGTACTGACACCATACTCAAAAATATAGTCCTGAATCTCAGCTACATTTTTGAGTATGGTGTCAGTATCTAATTGTCGGCCGGTTGAGCTGTGAAAAATGGTTGACCACCGATTGTCGTGACGAAGGAAGGGGGAGGATTAATAGAGGTTGTACGGTAGCTGCAATTTAAATGCTAACTTGCCAAAGACTTGTCTGGAAGAAGTGGGTCAAAAACACAATACCAAGAACATGATTTTGAATAGGGGGAGGGGGCATTATTAGAAGAAATACAGTAAATATTAGAGGCTAATAATAGAATAGAGGCAGGTTCAACACATAGAAAGTAATGAGCCATACTAGCAAGCAACTCGGGAAATTTTTGGCCGAAGCAAATAGCGCATAGCTTAAGTACAAACATACGGCATATAAATGCTAAAAAGGAGAGATACATAGCTATTAAAAATTAATCATAAAGAAATTATGTGTACTTGATCCCTCACAAACTTCCTACTAGTACGTAGGAACTCAAAGTTTGAAGGGACGTGAAGCAGGGCTCTTTAGTTTGAATCTGATAAGAAAATGAATTGTTTTAAACCGACACAACAGTGTGCATCACGTAGCGATGACATTTAAAGTAATATTTTCCTTGTCACTGGCTTCTTCTGCTTGCTTCTCTATTTCCCCACTGTCCTCTTCGTCCTGGATGTTCAAGCCTTTGGCGTAGTAGAGCACGTAGATGTCCGTCATCATGGAGAGTATTCGGATGGCTACATACAGGTAGTGCATTCTGAAATGGGTATTGTATTTTGTATTGTACCATTGTGTTTTTGACCTATATTTTATTGGTGACTCCTGGGCATGCTATATACCAAAACTTAGTCTGGATTCTAAGCTACATATTAATGTATAACATGTCTAGAAGTTACCAACAATATAGTCGACTCTTTTTATAAGAGCACTTCAAGCTAAGTCCCAATCCATAAAATACCCTCGATATAAAGGCGCTCCGTCATTTCTTTGATGTACGCGTCAAATTTTCTCATGGTGTTTTCATTTAAAGTTCTCGTTTCTAAATTTTCAGATGGATACTCTAAAGAAGCGTAAGATTGTCTCACTGGAACTGAAAAAAGCGACCATTGAGGCGTGTGCAAAAAACAACAACCAATCGAAGCTGGCCGAGCAGTTCAAAATTTTAAGACAAACAGTGGTCACAATTAACAAGAAACATGAAGGAATCGAAGTTGGTGGCAAAACAAAGCGGCTGAAACTAACACCGGGAATGTACGAGGATATGGAAGAAGTACTCGTCGTTTGGATCAAGAAAGTCAGGAGCCAGGATCTTCCAACCAGTGGTGAATTAAATTTTAAGTGCTACGTTGTTGTTGATTGTTCGGTATAAAGCTTATTATTGGTGAAACTCTCTAACAGACGCATGCTAGAGGAAATGCGGTATATGAATTTGTTTTTATGAATGTTTGCAGATTTAATCAAAATGGTGTTTGCACCCACAAAAAAAAAGACCAACCTGACCCTCAGCTTTAATGGATCATATATTTGGCAAGCGCCTCGACTGGAGCACACATTGTCCCACACCAGGCAAGTGCTGTCGATGATGGAGCCCCAGAGAACGGGGGAAGGAAGGGTGCCTTAAGCCTCCCTTATTAGAAAATGTTGGGGGAAAAAAGAGGTTTCCCACCTATCAGACTGACAAGGAAGCCGTTCAAGCCCAATGCTGGACTTCTGCTTCTTGGGGGTACTGACCTGGAATGAAAATGTTTGAACTTTGCCCACTCCTTGTCCACTTTACCTCAACAACAGCAACATTCCCGGCACAACTCCTAGAAATTAAATTTTTGTGTGTGTGTACCATATAACAGGGAATAGTTTGGCGGTTTCACAACTTGTGGGACAAAATTGTAAAAAACAAAGCAGCATTAGCCTTTTGACTGCTGTCGGTCTTTGGATCAAAATGATTAACCTCTCATGTGCATCTTGCCCACTTACCCTAGTTTCTCTAATAAAGCCCCACCCCTTTGATTTAAAATCGTGTTCTTGGCATTCTGTTTTTGACTCAACTTTTCCACATGACTCTCCGGCGACTTACCAACCAAATTTTAGCTTATATTCTCAGCTTCAATTTGGTTGGTAAATCGCCTGAGAGTCATGCGGAAAAGTTGAGTTAAAAACACAATGCCAAGAACACGATTTTAAATCAAAGGGGGTGGGACCTTACCGTATTTCACCACACCCCCCTAATTCAAAATCGTGCTTTTGGCATTGTGTTTTTGGCCTACTTTTTGGAGACAACTCCCAAGCAAGTTACCACTTGAATTGTAGCTTATTGTTTTGGCTATAAATTGAGTGGCAACTTGCCTGAGACTTGTTTGGAAAAAATAGGTCAAAAACACAATGCCAAAAACACGATTTTGAATTAGGGGGTGTGGTTCTATTAGAGAGAGTACGGTAAATTTCTTCTCCTAACGGAATTTCATTGTATTCCTTTACTACCTTATGCATTTGTCACAACCTTTTTTTTGTAATTTTTATACCGTCAGGAAGCTTAGAAAATTTGCTACAAGATGTGCTAAATGCAAAAGGTTTCATTGGAAAATAACAATGCTCATTTGGAGCAAAAAGGGATGCATTGCTGGAATCTGCCTACTTCAGCACTTTCAGTTGGGCATAAGCCGGGCAATTTTTCCGACTGTTTACATGCCCAAAAAAGGAGAAAACGTCTCAATGATAAGAAGGCAACTGACCCGTTCCACCCAGGAAAGCTCCAATAATGACTGTGATGAAAAAGAAAATCTTCATTTCTTTACAGTCATCCTGACAATACTCCTTCTTCACAATTCCACCAGGTGCACAATCACACTCGGAAAACTCCTGGAAAGCATGTTTTGACTTTTTGATGTGTAATATAATAAAAAAGAAAGCAACTAGATTGTAGTTTTCCACATCGTTCACGGACACATGTCTACAACCTACAAAAGTAGACTTGGAAGCGCCAAGAAGTTTAATTGCCAACCTGCATGACAGGGAGAGTAGAAGGCTTGCCCAGCGGCATCACAAACAGGGAATAGTTTGGCGGTTTCACAACCTGTGGGGAAAAAATTGTAAAAAACAAAGCAGCATCAGCCTTTTGACTGTTGTCGGTCTTTGGATCAGCATGACTAACCTCTCATGTGCATCTTGCCCACTTACCCTAGTTTCTCTAATAAGGCCCCACCCCTTTGATTTAAAATGTGTTCTTGGTAGTGATGTTCATTTGGGGTTTTGCGGGCTTGCGGGGCGGGTTTTGGAGGGTCGAAATCCAAGTGCGGGTTTGCGGGGCGGGTTGTGACATCGGTAAAAAATGCGGGGCGGGTTTGCGGGTACATAAAATTGCCAAAACGGCGCGGGGCGGGGCGGGTTACCCGCGCGGGGCCCGCCCCGCGCACATCACTAGTTCTTGGCATTGTGTTTTTGACCTATTTTTTCCAAACAAGTCTCAGGCAAGTTACCACTCAATTTATAGCCAAAACAATAAGCTACAATTCAAGTGGTAACTTGCTTGGGAGTTGTCTCCAAAAAGTAGGCCAAAAACACAATGCCAAAAGCACGATTTTGAATTAGGGGGGTGTGGTGAAATACGGTAAGGTCCCACCCCCTTTGATTTAAAATCGTGTTCTTGGCATTGTGTTTTTAACTCAACTTTTCCACATGACTCTCAGGCGATTTACCAACCAAATTGAAGCTGAGAAAATAAGCTAAAATTTGGTTGGTAAATCGTCTGAGAGTCATCTGGAAAAGTTGACTCAAAAACAGAATGCCAAGAACACTATTTTAAATCAAAGGGGTGGGGCTTTATTAGAGAAAATACGGTATTTCTGAACAAAAGCATGCACTTTCTAGCGAATCCTTTTTTTTTTTTGAAAAATTACCAGTAGACGGCTTTTTAAACCACTCGAAAACGGCTCTTTTTACTCTTATAGCAGCAAATTTGGCGGGAAATGATATGGTTTGTGGCTGGCTATGATCATATCTCAACAAGCAAGCCACTTTTTGAAATTCTATTTTCAGATTCTGCTGAGCTGTGAGGACATTTTGACTACTGGAGAGCTTTGGAATAAAAAAATTTGGTGAAAATGGATACATTTTCCCACAAATATCAACATCTGGGGGAAAAAGCATGGCCAGCTGTTTTATGTCACACAAGGATTTAATAAACTAACTTACCACACTCTTGATTGCAGGACGAGGTGTAGTTGAAGTTGGCGCTAATGCCCGACCTTCCTACACTATTCACCACTGAATGGCAGCCAAGGAAACTTTTGGTGAAGAACAGCGAGGTGTTGAGTACGGAGACCAGCAGTACATAGAAGGCTGCTGAGCGGCCGTTCAACTTGAATTTGCGAGTGATCAGGCCTCCGCCTGCAAAAATCGCAACTAATAGGAGCCAAATGGTGTTTATATCAACCAGCTGTTCCACAAGCAAAGCCGAGAACACCAAAAACTGCCATGTACAAGTGCACTTTGTATTGTGGAATTCCATAGCTACAAATAATACTTTCGCATCTCAACCCCAAGCCCCCTAAGCCCCCGGAGGGGGGGGGGTAGGAAAATATAGAGCACATATAAATAGGGAATTACACTCACTGATTTTCTAAATATTTGGGCAGAAAGACCATGTAGCCCTTGAAAGCCAGCACATCACACACTCGGCCGGCTACTGATCTACCATAGGATTAAAATATATAAAAAAATTTTTCAAAAAAAGACAAAAACATGTACTCACCCGGCATAAACTTTGGAATTCATAACTAAAATAGTGGTTTGTTTGGTTGCAAAGTCTTTTCTGGAAAGATATATAAGCCAACCTTCTCTATATGATCCAACAAAGGCTGCAATTCAAACAATTATAGCTTTACAAAAGTTGACTGTGGCGGAATATACTAGCGCGTGGGTGAAGTGAGGGTGAGATACGTTGAACCGTATGCAATTGCATCTGGTGGTTTACACACGTAAGGTTACCTACCCTATTAACCATACTCTTAGGGTTGCCCACTATATTCACCCCCGGTTATCCGACACCCTGAAGCCGGTCCCCAGGAGTGCCGGATAACCGAGGTTCAACTGTAACAGCTTCCCGATATAACGGCCCCCTTCGATATAAGGGCCCCCTAAGCCTGGTCCCGAGGGGGACCGTTATATCGAGAGTCTACTCTACTTGTAAATTGCTATTTAGCGGTGGAAAGCCCGTTGAAGATTTAAAAAAAAGATTAGATTTAGTCGGGCAACATCCAGGCAACCCCCTCTAAGCTAGTGCTGCTGAGAAATCCACTTTTAATATACCTACTTTTAATTTTTTCGTTGGTTGTCATATCAGAATTTTTCTCCACATGCCTGTCGAAAAGGGAGAGTTTGGTTCTGTCGTTCAACGGCTTCTTCGCATCTCCATTGGTTAGATCGCCGTTTTTATCGGTGATTTGGTTGCTGGAAACCGATGGGTATGCTTAATACACATAACTCTACTCCCAACCACCTACCCTTTGGATGACTCTGGGAAAAAGAAGAGAACAATTGAAGGAAATATGGTTATGATGCCCTCAAATCAGCACCACTTTACTTGAAAAATAATAAATCAAAAGTTTACAATAAACAAGAAGCCTAGCCACCAAGCACCAATCCAAGTGGGATCTTGAGCGGTTAGACCTCTGGGAGGAGCAGCTGAAATTATTCCGCTGTTTAATAGACAAATTTGGCCTTTTGCCAATTATTTTTCTGCGAGTTAAACACACTGCTAGAGATTAAATTTGATCATTTCTATCTGGAGCAAGACTCTTCATTTTGTGGCCCAAAAACTCGGCTACAAAAAGAGGGGGGTCACTCCAAAAATGAGGCAGAAAAAACTTAAAAAGTAACACTTTACTTAAAAAGGGGTGTCGGATTGGTAGGGTAAATGGATAAAATGACAGTTGTACATGGCTTTTTTTATTCACAATCGTTTTCTGGCACACATCGAACTGCTCGGCTAGCATCCTGGTAGTCAGACTCTCACCATCTTCTACGGCTTGCACAAGGGCCTGGTCGTCAAAATCTGAAGGCCGGCCTCTTCCTTTATCATCTTCAAGACTTGTGTCACCGGATTTAAACTTTTGGAACCACTTCCGAACTTGACTTTCCCCAATTGTTGCTTCACCGAATAGTTCATTGAGATCGCCGAAATGACTGGGCTGCGGTCCATCCTTTCTCGAAGTGATAAAGCATAATATGACGAATATGAGTATGATTATCTACTAAATACAGTCGACTCTCGGTATAAGAGCACACTAAAAAGTACGCTTTGCAGCACAGAAATTCTCGTTGAGATTAGCAGATTTCGAAATCTGAAATGACGAACCAGTGTACAGCTGAAAAAACCATGGCCCACTGTCCTCTGTTCGAGTAAATGGTGTGTATGTTTATATTAGAGAGACTACCGTAAATGTTCTAATAGAGTCCCCCCTCCCCCTTAATTCAAAATCGTGTTTTTGGCATTGTGTTTTTGACCCACTTTTTCCAGTTGTCTCTCAGGTAAATTACCACTTAAATTGTAGCTTATTGTCTTAGCTACAATTTGGGTGGTAACTTGCTTGGGAGTTGTCTCCAAAAAGTAGGCCAAAAACACGATTTTGAATTAGGGAGGCGGCTCTATTAGAACATTTACGGTACTCTATTTTGACAACAAGAATCCAATTGATTGCTCACCTGGGAAGGTGTAGTAAAGCTTGTTCATAAATGAGCCGATCAAAAACCCGCAGATTGGACCCTGAACTCAAAGCGCTTACATGAAGCAGTAAATCACCCGGGTTGAGACAAAAGACCCCTACCATAATTCTGATGAAACTCATCATTGCAAAATAGACCGGCATATTTGTATTTTTTACACTAAACTTTTTCTGAACTAAATATTTTAAAGGTTTACAAAATTTTCTTACTTGTCGTCAATCAGGGGAATGCCCAGTGACCACGGCCTAAATTGCAAAACTCGATGAATTCAGCGTGGAGCAAACGTATCGGATTTTCTGAAACAAGTCCCCCCTAAATTCAAAAAAACATATTTGTAACATTGTGCTTATATATTGTCGGTGACTCCAGGGCATGTTATATACCAAAATGTAGCTAAGATTCTCAGCTACGTTATGGTACATAATATGTCAAGAGTCACCAACAAAATACACCGTATAATTTCTATTTATCCTCCCCCCTCTCAACCATTTTTTACGGCTCAACCACCCAACAATTGGGTATTGACATCATACTCAAAAATGGTTTTGAGTTCAGGGCTATATTTTTGAGTATGCTGTCAGTATCCAATTGTCGGGTGGTTGAACCGTCGTGACGAGAGAGGGGGGAGGATTGATAGAGGTTATGCGGTAGGTCAAAAACACAATGTCACAAGCACACTTTTTTTATTTAATGGGGAGGGGGCTTATAGACGTAAGACAGTTGGACATGGTTTATAACGAAAATTTTTGTTATTTTTGAATAAAAATACCCATTTTTGTAAGATTTTCTTTACTTTGAATCCTTTCAGCACTCAAGATATATTTAGAAATCCAAATGTAAAAGCAGAGTTTGCAAAAGTGGCTTGGTTGCCGAGATATGACATTTTTGAACACTGACCACCTTACTTGCAGTCATCGGCAACCAAGCCACTTTTTTTAAAAGTCTTCTTTCAGGTCCAAATACCGGGACGTGTGAGTGTAAAGAAATCCTTTTAAAAATGGGCACTTTTATTTAAAAATAGGAAAAAATCTGGGAAAAACATGACCAACTGTGGTTTTACCGTCGCTTATTAGAGGAAATACGGTAAACCATTACATAGTTCTGCCCACTCCAAGTGCTAGTAGAGCCAAAAATATGATTAGTAGAGGGCCTACATTCGAGGCCTGCTCTTCGCATTGTATGTTCTAAAGATTGAGCTGCAAGGGCTTGTAATCAAGTTGCTGCACAAACCTTAATCACTTTCCTCAAATCGTTGACTAAACGATGGCAGAAAGAGAAAGGAGCAATAGCTGCTCTTCGCATAGTTTTGAGGTCCGACTCCACGTACTGAAAAGTGTTGTGGGTAGCAAAACCAATTGACATCAACTTTTTTTTTAAAGAGATTATTTGAATCTCTTCAGAAATCCAAATCCCAATTACCACTTAAATTATACCGTATAACCTTTATTAATCCTCCTCTCTCTCTCGTCACCACGGTCGATGGTCAACCATCTTTTACGGCTCAACCACCCGACAATCGGGTACTGACACCATACTCAAAAATGTAGCCCTGAATCTCAGCTACCTGTTTGAGTATACTGTCAGTACCCAATTGTTGGCTGCTTGAGCTGTAAAAAATAGTTGACCATCGACCGTGGTGACGAGAGAAGTGGGAGGATTAATAGAGGTTATACTGTACAGTCTAGGATAAGTCGACTAGCAAAACATAGGTCAAAAACACAATGCCAGAAACACATTTTTTTGAATTTAGGGGTGTCGGCTTATCCAGGTTTGACTGTAGAGAGGTTCGACTGTAGACTAATCTCACGCTACATCAGTTATTATAGACAAAAGATGATAATAATTCAATAGATTTGCGTGTTGTAACCCATTGATGTGCAGCAGTACCAAATTGGTACAGTCGCCTCTCGATATAAGGAACCCCTAAATTCAAAAAAAAGTGTTTGTGGCATTGTGTTTTTGAACTATGTTTTGCTGGTGTCTTCTGGCCATGTTATATACCAAAATGTAGCCTAGAATCTAAGCTAAATTTTGGTATATAACATGGCCAGAAGACACCAGCAAAACATAGTTCAAAAACACAATGCCACAAACACATTTTTTTGAATTAGGGGTGTCGGCTTATCCAGGTTTGACTGTATCTAAGAAAGATGGAAAACCATGACCAATTGCCATTTTACTCACTAACCCTACCAAGTGCACAAGTACCGATGTTTTTTATATTTTCTATGTTTAGATGGAGAAAGTGCCCTTTTTTGCAGCAACACGGCCAAATATATGGCGGACTTTGATGACTAATGTCATTCCCAATGTCCTACCGGAATACTGCCCACCCAATCTTATAGACATACCTCCTGGCGATTGGCCACAAACTTCTTAAGTGCATTTAACAACTCAGTGGAGTCTTCTTGGTCTCTTAACACCATGTCAATGTGATACAGAATCTAAAAGAGTAAAGAGTATTCTCTTTTTCAAAATCAATGAACACAGAACAGTATTACATTCGAAATGAGTGGCTCATCAATGGAGTACAGGCTTTTGGTGTGGTTGGAGTAGTCGATGCCATGCTCAACCCCCGCCAACTTGTTGGTGCCCGAGTTGTCCAGCTTGTCCAGCAACAACACTCTGATTTTTGTGGGGATGCGATCACGGATTGGAGAATAGTCAAAAAAGTCTTTGATGCTAACATCTGGCTTCAACAAAGCCGGGCTGGCTTCCAATTTGCTCTGCAACTCCTTTTCGATAAACTTGAAAGAGCAGCTAGCTTGATATAATTTTTTCTTACTCTATTTTTATTTTTGGCCGCACTATAGACTATCTCTGTAGCCCAATTTGGTAATAAGGGATGGGGAAGACCATCTTTTCCCATAAATAAATTTGTAGTGTACCTTGGGGGACCAAGGTAAACCAGCTTTTATGAGGGTATTCTACCCCATTTCGCTCACTGCAGCTGGGCAAAAAGAGCCTCCATATGCATATTATGATCAAGAATCTTTTTCGGAATCATGTCTAAGGTATGTGGGTGTGTGCATCTCTAACTTTCAAGCCGCCTGCGTCCCCGAAGGGGAAGTTAGAGAGAGAGCCCCCCTTCGGCGGTTTGGAGTTGAGATGCGCACACCCACCTACCTTAGACACAAATCACTCGAAAGTGACTGTGGATGCATGAAAAAAGCATGCATACCGGAGTTCCTTTATGAATTAGGCCACAGTTAACAAGACTATGTTCAAAACCTAGCTTTTTTTTGTGTATTTAGGTACCCTTTCCCGGTGATTCAATGCTAAGGGTAGAGCGTACTATAGGGTGGGTATATTTTCCAGAAACATTGAGTCAAACAATAGTTCATTAAAAAAAACAGATTTAGGTCTACAGACTGAAAAAAAATTGAAAAATTGTGTTGAAAAAAACAGCTAAGAAAAATATTAAACCGGGTAAATGGCTAATTTGGCGAGGAATTTCAATTGAAGCCTTTCAAAAGTTGATTCCGCGCAAGACAAAAAAAATTTGAAATTTTCTGCCAAACGTCTTTGCTCCAAAAATAGTTGGTTGTGCCTACCTCCACTTGCGTCAAATTTAGATGAGGAGCATGGACAGGGAACTAAAAGGGCTAAACAATGGTCAGCTTGTCTAGTAGAAAAATGGCAAAAAGGCTAACCACAAAGTTGGGAGCTGCCGTAAAAATGTGTGCAAGGGCAATTAGTATTGTGCCGGCTCCTATCCATTTGGCCCTTCAAACAATTAATAAAGTTTGAAGTGTTACGAACAAGCCGGAGCCAACCTATTGCCTCGAGAACCAAAGTAGGAGATAAAGATGACTGTGGGAACATAGCTTATGTCGTCTACAACAAACATTGCCTCATGATCTGGTCACAAAAACACAAGAGAAGAAAAACTTACGAGCAGAGACTAGAAAGCCGGACAACTTGGATGGTATCCTAAATTAGCTTTCAAAGGGCTTGTCTATACAGTCAAACCTGGATAAGCCGACACCCCTAAATTCAAAAAAGTGTGTTTGTGGCATTGTGTTTTTGACCTATGTTTTGCTGGTGTCTTCTGGGCATGTTATATACCAAAATTTAGCTTAGATTCTAGGCTACATTTTGGTATATAACATACCCAGAAGACTCCAGCAAAACATAGGTCAAAAACACAATGCCACAAACACTTTTTTTTGAATTTAGGGGTGTCGGCTAATCCAGGTTTGACTGTACCATATTTAAATGCGGGACACCTTCTCTTTGGTCTATTAATGGTACTCTTGGGGAGGGGGGCGCATTATATTGACTTAGAAATAGTGTTTAAACGTCCCCTAAGTAATTTTTATATGCAAAAGAGAAAATCGAAAAGTCCAACCTAAACTGGCGTTCAATGTTTTGCACAGCACTGATCATATAGCTGCCACCAATAGACTCCAGAAAATAGACAAAAGTAAAGAGGGCAAGAAACACATAGAGTCGTGTAAATGTCACCATTCTCCAGGTTGCTATACCTAAATTGATAACAATAGAGGAACTCTACTAGAATAGCGTAATAGATGCCACACAAACCCTAAATTTTATTTTTGGTACAGTCGCCTCTCGATATAAGGAACCCCTAGATTCAAAAAAGTGTGTTTGTGGCATTGTGTTTTTGACCTATGTTTTGCTGGTGTCTTCTGGGCATGTTATATACCAAAATTTAGCTTAGATTCTAGGCTACGTTTTGGTATATAACATGCCCAGAAGACACCAGCAAAATATAGGTCAAAAACACAATGCCACAAACACATTTTTTTGAATTCAGGGGTGTCGGCTTATCCAGGTTTGACTGTATAAGGATTACCTAAAAAGTTCGATCTACAGCTGGGTCCGACCATTTTTTTACCTCAATTTTGGACATCTTCAGGGGAAAACTTGGCCGAACGAAATTTCTCCAAACAAATTTGAAGCCTCAGCCTAACCAGGAACTGTGAATTTAGGAAAAGAGGAATGTTTTAGTATGCTACATATGATATTTGTTGGATAGAGTGGGGAGAAGAAGCAAGTAAGCTACACTTTAGACCTAAAAAGGGTTGGACAAATACCGTTTTGAAAAAACACACAATTGCCAAACTTCGTTGTTGCCCAGTCTCTCCTAGCCTCTAAAAATAACATCTAAGAGCCCACACTTTTTTGCATTTTAAATGCGATAGGAATGTAAAAGGGGTAGAATCAAACAAGGTTCTAAAAACTTCCCACTCAATCCATTTGTTGAATGAGGATAATCAACTGGGAACTGAAACAACACAAAAACAACAATTTAGACAGGCCAAAGCAGAAGGAAATTGTTGGCTGAATCGCCAATTTTACCGATCATTGTCATCTAACCCATCTAGGCAGAAAAGGTGGAGAGAAGGAGAAAACACGTTTGCTCAAACTTACATTGCCATATAAAAAGAGAGCAGGGAAAAACAATTTTGCGACTCAGCAAATCTCTCCACCCCCACAGTTGGTCTTTAAAGAAGTGAAAGGGCGCTAGATTGCTCGCAAAAGTCGGTCTTGTTTTTGGATGATCAGAAACAGCTGGTAAAATGCCAGTTAGACATGCTTTGAAATGTAGGAATGTTTTATTATGGAGAAGTTTTTAGCAAAACCACCTACCGTATTACCTCTCTATTAATCCTGCATGGTCAACGCTTTTTTAAGGCTCAACCATCCGACAATTGGATACTGACACCATACTCAAAATGTAGCTGAGATTCAGGGCTATATTTTTGAGTATGGTGTCAGTATCCAATTTTCGGGTGGTTTATTGTTTATTTCCATACTCTTGGCGTTTTGTTTGGATTCTTTCCCGTATTAATATTCTTCACTATTTAGTTGATTAAAAATGCGTGTCCATAATCATACTCATATTCGCCATATTGTGCTTTATCACTTCCAGAAAGGATGGACCGCAGCCCAGACATTTCGCGATCTCGAATGTCAAGGGTCGCGTGGTCCAATCGATCAAAGATAAGGGATGGAATCTGCTGCCTCATCCGCCATATTCTCCTACTGAAGCCCAAACAGACTACCAGGTTAACCGCTCTGTAAAGAACTGGCAAGTGAACAAAGTTTACGCCGATTTGGATGAGCTTGTGGCTGACATCAAAGCGTGGATTGCCTCCAAAGATTGCCATTTTCCCGCCCGTGGCATCGATCGTCTACCGAGCAAATGGGAAGCAGTTATTGAAGTAGACGGTGAATATGCTCCAGAATGATCATTTAAAGAAGTTTTTGATGCTATTTTACTTTGCGTTGAATAAAAGTGTTTTGAAAAACGATTGTTAATTATTACTCAACCCAATGAAACCCTATGAAAGAGAGACAGGACTTATGACACAACCTAATGTCTGTTACTACTGTGTTATAACCGCATCATGTGTGACAGGGTGGTGTGTAATCTAGTAGAGTCAAATATTTTTTAAAATTTTTTTATGAAGCCAATTAAAAAGTCTCTGGAAGCCAAATGTGAGACAAAACTACGATTGTTTACCGAGATGTGATCAAAGTAAGCCGTAAACTCAGCTTTTATGCTTGTCTTTTTCAGCTAAACGAACTAAATACACTGAGTATGTAAAAAAGCCTGAGAAGAAGAATAAAAATTACTTGTAGCATTAGGTCAGCGAAGAGGCAACATTTTACTATGCTCCTGTGACCAGCACAGCTATTCACAGTCAAATCAACAAATTGATGAGTATGTATAAATAAAAATGATGGTGTATATGTTCTTGCTTGCCTCTTCCTCACCACTTCCTCTTCCCCCAGTCAACCAGCTTTGGGGTGCGCGACGTAGCAAACAAACACAGTGTTAAGAGCTTATCATTTTTGGGTGGGAGAGGCAAAAGTAGTTATGGTTGTGCACCTAACCTACTACTTGTTTTTCTTTTGGGCTAATAAAAAGTGGCGAACAAGCCTGGTGTTTTTTTCTTTTGCTCGAAAGGAACTACAAACAAACGGCTGTACACCATAATTTACGCGAAAATTTGTTACGAGGTACATTTGTTACGCGGTATCGTTTTTTACGCCAAGAAAAATTTACGCGCTAATTTTTTACTAAATTTTTTTTTACGAGGTCCTTTTTCTAATTTTTCTTTTATTACGCGGTCTTTTTGCTAATTTTTCTATTATTACGCGGTCTTTCTGCTAATTTTTCTTTTGCTAAGCGTGTGTT
>BBSZ01014329.1:0-22827 GCA_000981365.1 Subanguina moxae
GAAAACGAGAATTTCGAAAAACGGAGTTTTCGCGAAATTTTTTTTCGAAAATGGTAGTTTTCGCAAAATTTATATTTCGATTGATATTTCGACCGTTTGTTTATCTGTTGAATATTACACTACTGTATTTTTTTGCCTATTCTTGCTCTTCGTGCTTAAAGAGGTTTACATATCTATTGCTTTTGCAGATTTATAAATAATTTTACAAGTCACGAAAACCCCTTTTTGCGAAAAACTACGAATTCGAAAAGCTATTTCGCGAAACATCCCATTTTCGAAATACTTTTTCGCGAAACATCCCATTTTCGAAATACTTTTTCGCGAAACATCCCATTTTCGAAATGCTTTTTTACGAATCAAACTTTTGCGAAAAATACTGAATTCGAAAACCAAAAATACGAACTAGTATACAGCCATTAAAGACTTGGGGTTGAAAAACATAAATAAATCACAGATATAAAAGGGAAAATAAAATCAGCTGCGGAATGAATAAAAGGTTATTATCCCTATTATAGGGACCCTATATCACAACAGATTCAAGAAGCTATTAATATAGCAAAAAAAAAGCAAGCAGAAGCTTTACCAGTGGCCTTGTCGGGTGGAGCACACAGTCTGGCACACCCATTGTCACAGCACTTGGCTACACCCGCACAGTCGGCATCTATTTGGCACTCTGTCATACACTTCCTTTCCTTGTGCATCAAACGAACGGGACACTGTCCTGGCTTACTTATGACACCAGTTGGTGAGTTGGCCAGTGAGGGTCTCTGCACAGCTACAGGTCGGGAAAGCAATGAGCTAATAGCTCTATCACCACTACCACCTAAATTGATTGTGGTTTGGTAACCATAAAAAAATTTCAGTTTTTAAAGTTTTTGCTCGCTGCGCCAGAAGGAATAGTGACTGCAGAGAATATTCTGAGTGATATTTTCGGGCAAATATTATGGGCGAAAAGTTCTCGTCAAAAGTAGGGTTGTTGACGTGCAATTCATCGATTTTGGACACTTTTTACATTCTAGCATCAATTATGCGGTGTTTCTTTTTCCAGTGGTATATCTTCTAGAATTAGATGATAGGTGCTAAGCAATGATGGGTGAAGCATTGAATTGAGCTCAGAAAATTTTTAGAATAAAGACATTTGGTTCCGACGCGTGGTCGACGAGTTTCAAGTTTTCATGTCGACCACACGTCGAAATCAAACATCTACCGTATTTTCTCTAATAGAAGCCCCCCCCCCAATTCAAAATCGTGTTTTTGGCATTGTGTTTTTGACCAACTTTTTCTAAACAAGTCTTAGACAAATTACCACTCAAATTGTAGCTTATTGTTTCAGCTACAATTTGCGTGGTGACTTGCCTGAGAGTCGTCCGGAAAAAGTGGCTGTACACCATAATTTACGCGAAAATTTGTTACGAGGTACATTTGTTACGCGGTCACTTTGTTACGCCATAGCAATTTGTATATTCTCTTTACAGTACTCATTTTTGATAGAATTTCTTTATTCTGAGGCAACCTAGTAGACAAAGAAACCCTCAGGAATCCAAATCTAAAAACAGAATTTAAAAAAGAGACTCGGTTGCCGAGATATGATCATAGCCAGCTGCAAACTTAGTTTTTATCCTTTTTTCTCCTAATTTTCATCATATCTCAGCAACTAAGCCTCTTCTTGACATTCTGTTTTCATATTTCGATTCCTGAGGTCTTTTTGCCTACTACGGTGCCTCAGAATAAAAAAATCCTTTTAAAAAATGGGTACTGTAAATGAGTATATGCAAATTGCTGTGGCGTAACAAAGTGACCGCGTAACAAATGTACCTCGTAACAAATTTTCGCGTAAATTATGGTGTACAGCCAAAATTTCGTCGACAATTATTTCGTCTAGACAAAAATTTCGTCGATAGTTTATAGTGGGGCTATCTTTAAATTTTTTACAATTGACTATAGCTTTTTCTTTTGTACATATATGCGTCTTTTGGCCTTCACAGAATACCTTACTCCAAGTATAAAATTGAACATTGTTTTGTTAATTGGGGTCTACCGCATAAAGAAGCTTTGGTTTGCATACATGTTTTATGCATCCAGAGTCACTTTCGAGTGATTTATGTCTCAGGTACCGTATTTTCTCTAATAGAAGGCCTCCCCCCCAATTCAAAATCGTGTTTTTGGCATTGTGTTTTTGACCAACTTTTTCTAAACAAGTCTTAGGCAAATTACCACTCAAATTGTAGCTTATTGTTTCAGCTACAATTTGCGTGGTGACTTGCCTAAGAGTCGTCCGGAAAAAATGGGTCAAAAACACAATGCCAAAAACACGATTTTGAATTAGGGGGGGGCCTTCTATTAGAGAAAATACGGTATATGTGTGCACATCTCCAACTCTCAAGGCCCCTGAGCCGGCGGCTGGAGATTTGGAGATGCGCGCACAAACTTACCTGCGAGATGAATCCAAACACGACTCTTGACTATAAATGCATTTAAAAACTTTTTTTGCCCAGCTCCGGTGATCAAAGATATCCATCAACTCAGTATAGGTAATATATGACGAAATTTTTGTCGAGAAGAGATAATTGTCGACGAAATTTTTGTACGATGAAATATTGACACCAACCCCTATATTATGCTTTGTAATGTTCTCAAGCAAGCGTGGTAAGACAAGCAATTAAGTAAAACGACAAAAAATTATTTCTCAACCCAATCATTTTGCCACAGAGCAAATAAAACAATCACATTTTTGCGATTTTTGTTTGCCTTTCACTCCAAATGCAGCAGCCAGACAGCTGCTGGGATGGATGACTTGTCACCAGTAGAGCAATAATGCCCAGACAGAAGTGGTGTGCCCATTCATCACTACCTTAAGTGCTAGCAAGTTGTGGATGGGACTTTTTGTTCTGCAAATACCCTCGAAAATAAATATATAACTGTTTGTGCAGCCTGAATCGATTAAATTGGATGCTGCTGCTGCCAGAGTGTCGAATTCCCACTTTAAAGGACCATTTCATGTGGTTTCCGTTCCCTCTATTACTACTTTTTGGGAAAATGTAAATGTCCTTGCATCCCATCCAATCATTTATTTACTTCACTTTCGTCTTCTTTCTCAGGCTGCCAGATTGGATTTCGGTTGGGCAAGGAGTCCCTTGAAAAAACTCAATTAGATCGATTAAAAGTGAACACAGAGGCCATTTAAAGTGCTGCCAAAGCATTTTCAAACAACTTTTAAGCAAAAATTACATCACTTTTTTATATTTGCAAAAAATTATCATTTAATTTAAAGGGACATACAGTCAACGCTCGATTTAACGGACTCCAAGGCACCGGGCTCAGCCGTCCGTTAAATCGAGCGTCGACTGTACTAAAAATCAAGCTCTATTTTGTTATCCAGTCCACTTCTTGTCCTCTTCCCCATGCTTTTTTTTATATTTTTAAAAGGTTATGTGCTGTGCTAGGTGCTAATCCTAAGGCTATAGATAGTTTCCCTGTCAAATCAGTGATTTACTACTCAAATGTTTAAACTTGATTATCTTAGCTGTTTTCTAATAATCTTTTCTAATTTTTTTTACTTTAGGGTGTAACCCTGAAAGCCCATTTTCCTATAAGGTATCAAGTACCTCCATGTTACCGGAAGAAATTTGGATAAAAAGATTTTCAAAAATAATCTTTGCTCCATTCAAAAACTTTTATCTGCAACTTTTTCCAGAAAAATGGAGCTACTTGATACTTTATCGGAAAAAGGAGTTCCAGAGCTACATTTTGGAGAAAAAAATTAAAAAATATTATTAGAAAACAACTAAGATGATCAAGTTCAAAAATTTGAGTGGTAAATCACTCATTTGATGGGAAAACTACCTACAGCCTTAGGCTTAGCACCTGGCCCAGCAAGTAACCTTCTTAAAACTAAAAAAAAGCATGGGGAACAAGACAAGAAGTTGACTGGATAACAAGATAGAGCTTGATTTTTAATCAGTAATTGGATGAAAGAAATCAGTTAGGGCCAAAAAATAAAACTTGAAGATGGACAAAATAACATTAAGAATAACTTTTCTTCGTAAAGAACAAAATTTTGACTTTTTGGAAAAACATTGTGATTTTGAAGACTATTAACAATAAATTTTAAATACAGTCAACACTCGGTAACTCGGCACCTCAAGGAATGAGGTTCCCAGTGTCGAATTATCGAAAGTGTCGGATTAAGGAGGGTTGAATGTACCTGCATTTTTTTGGCAGAATAAAGAAATTGAAGATTAGTTGTGGCACAAAAACAAAGTTATTTCAATTAATTGAGCAGAAAGAAGAGCAATTTATTTTCATTTTGTTGATGAAACCAAAGGCGGAACACAAAAGAAGGCAATTAGACAGATAAAAAGACGTCAAATGTATGGGAAAAATCATTTATTTTTGAGCGGGTACTCACCCGCACATACCAGCCCCATTTTTGAACAAATTTACATTTAAATGGAGAGAAAAAAAACAGAAATACAAATGGGTGCAATCTTTTCCAGCATTATTTTATAAAAAAAGAACTCCCTTATTCGGCGGTCCATCCCATGATTTCGTAGCGCCATGATTATGCCATGTTTTACTTAGGTTTACCGGTTCACGGCTAACTTACGCTAGCCTTAGTTTTTGGGTTTAACTGATGGATAGCGAACCTCGATAGGCTTGTACTGTAGCCCTACTCCATCCCCATTATCAAAATACCGGATAATTTACTTCAGCTAAATATTCTAATAAATACACGAAAAAGAAAGAAGAACATAACAATATGCATCCAGGGGCTAACTGCTTACCAACTGAAAAATTTGCATTTTGCAAATTTTTCAGTTAGTAAAATCGGCCCTGGAGTCTACTTGATTTGTTTGATATACACTGAAGTAAGCTCCTTAAACTTCCAAAACATGTAAAAAAGAACCACGAGGACAAAATTACGAAATCATAGAAATTACGAAATCATACATGACGAAAAAGGGCTGCGGCGAAAACAGGCTAGTGTCCGCTTATCCGGTGTTCTCCTAAAATCTCTGTGACTCTCAAGGCTCAAAGAACCCAAATTGTAGCTAAGACAATAAGCTTTTCGAAGAATTTTTTCACTTATATCAAAGTTTGAGTTGGTCACCTTGCTTCAGGGGCCAAGAGAATCATAAATTTTTGTATCAATTCTTTTTCTTCAAAAAGGCTCGTCCAAAATTTCTTGTTTGCAATCTTACTATGACTAGTCACTAAGCCAAATAACGTGTTGTAAATTGCAGCAAGACTGTCCCAAAGGCCATCTGACCAAAGAGCAGTTCATCAAAGTGTACAAGGACTTCTTTCCGTCGGGGAGTGCAGAAGGCTTTTGTGAGCACGTCTTCAGGACATTCGACACCGACAACTCCGGTTTCATCGACTTCAAAGAGTTTTTGTTGGCTATCAACGTGACTAGTTCTGGCACTCCTGAACAGAAGGTATTTGAAATTGTTTCTCAAAAACTAATCCTTCCACTAATTTGCAGCTGGAATGGGCCTTCCGCATGTACGACATAGATGGCAATGGCACTATTGACGAGAAGGAGATGATCAAAATCATTGAGGTATAAATTTTTTTTGTTGCTGTTTTAGTTGTGAACTCGGTTTTTAGCTTCGTTCCTCCTTATTTTTGACCATATCTCGGCAATTAAGCCCTTTTTTGAAATTTTATCTTTAGATTCAGATTTTCGCATACCAGGATGCTCCTGAATATTTTTTTAGAGCATAATCCCAAAAAAAGGTGGTTAACCTAGGTCTGCTTACATATTTTTCCAAAAATTTTAACAAAAAACAGCTTGGGGAACCGAGGCAAATTTTATATTTTAAGAACTCTCTCCATTGAAGTAAAAATAAGTAAAATTGAAAAATAGTTTTGCATAGCTATAGGCCTAGCACCTCGCTTCAACGTTTACCCTACTTCAAGATGTTTGAATTTGCTGTTATGGATATGGGTAAGTCTTAAGTCAGCTTAGGAGACGAAGGCAAAATTAAAAAGTTTTTTTTGGATTGCGGGGATCTATCGAGCTATTCCTGGGTTTTTAGGGTCGTCAAACTCGAATTTTACTCTATTTATTCACCCATGAAGGAAGTTTACCGACTCACCGAGTTAGGATGGGGATAGATTCTTATCTGTAACATGGCTAGGAGGTTATTCGATTCTGATCTAGATATTCGTAAATTTGTTTGATTTAATACTTATGTAGGTTAGAATTGCTTTTCCCTCTCGAATGTTAAAGAACTAACGCATGGCTTAGTCCTGCTTTCAGAGTTCTTTTTGGAAGCTCCAATTTAGTCAAGGCTGTATACCATACCGTATTTATAGGGTTGTCGACGCGTCGAAATTTTCGACGCGTCGGGTCGAGTCGAACGTCGAAAAATATCGGCTTTTTGACGTGAAAAGAAATCGACGCGCTGAGTCGGCAACTCTACTTAGGAATCCGGAACCAGGACTTTTAACTTACAAGCAAGTAAATTTTTTATTGAAAACATTAAATCAATAATGGTTACCCGTTTTCTTCTAGCAAAATATCAATTATTTCTGCTGGTTCTCTCGTATTAGATTCACTAGCTTTATTCAAGATTCAATCTGCTAGGTTTGCCTTAATTATGAGTAGGTCAGCTACCGTTTGCTTTGCAAAATGATACCGCAGAGAATTTGCAAAAGAAGGCTGGCCTTTGAAAAGCAACGTTCAGACGCCATGCTTGATAAAGAAATAGCCAAGTATTTACGAGCCTGGACTACCAGATTTGGAAAGCGTGCTCCATTTTTTGCCCACCACTGATACACCTCGTAATGACCAGGAACATCCGGATGTGGCAGAGGAAGTTTTTTCTCATTCAAGTAACGGTCAATCTCATCCTAAAATAACAGTTAATGATGTTAAAGAATACAAATCGAAGACGAAACCAACCTTTAAAAACCAATCTCCCTCTAGTACTTGATGCATATACTCTTCTTCTCTTTCACGCCAGAGTTCATTTGAACTTTGAATCCATTCCACAGCTTGACTCATTGTACTTGGTTGTAGCATGTTCTTGGACAAAAGGCCTGCAATTTCTTCTCTGATGAATTCCCACCTGTGCTTGTTCATGATAGACACCCTAATAACAAATTTATAATAAAAAATTTGCGAGATAGTAAAAAAACAACTTGTAACAAATTTTTTTTTAATTTTCGAAAATTTTTTTTTGCTTTTATTTCTAAAATACGAACGCCATTTCCGTGTCTAAGCATTTTTAAAAACGTGTAAATAAAATGACTAAAATTACTCAATTGCTAGGGTTGTCGAATGTTCAAAATTTTTGAAGGCATTTATTTGGTAAGGGAGGACTGGAAAAGAGGAGAAATTAAGCTGCGAAATGGTGTACGCCGATTTTTTTGTTCGTTCAAAGGACAGTTTCCGTTGAAAACAATAAGAATCGCCCAAATTTGAATGCCTGCGCGACAGTTCTTTTTTTATAAACTCTTTTGTGATACTCTAAAAATATTGGAAGCGCTACAAAAAAGTTTATTAATAGACCAAAGAGAAGTGACTTGCAGGCATTCAAATCTGGGCGATCTCAATTGCCTCCAACAAGCATGCTCTTTTAAAATCTTTACTCACTCATAATTTCAGGCAATATACGAAATGTTGGGTCCTGAAGTCACCAAATCGGCTGATGATTCACCTCGAAAAAGAGCCAAAATGATTTTTGAGAAGATGGATGTCAATAACGATAAAGTAGGGCATGTTGATTGAAAGTAACATCTAGAAACTATTTAGGAGTTGACACTCAAAGAGTTTGTAGATGGCTGCCTGGCGGACAAAGAGCTTTTCCAGATACTCACAAACGAAGTCAAGAAGTGATGAGGATGTGCAAATGCCCGCTGGCACTATTGATGCTCAAGGTAATAGTACCTTTTCTTTCCAGTCAGCCATCTCCGCAGCTTTTTCCAAAAAAAATATATATATAAAGACTGAGATGAGTTCACGTTCGTTCAAAATTTAAATTTCTGTGGATCAGAAAAAATGCTACTTCTGTAGTTGGTGTCGTCATCCTCATTTACTCAATACCTAAGTAAGTTGGTTTAAATCCTTCTAAGTATTTTTGATACACTAAAAACGATATAAAAGCTATTTTCCGCTTCTTTTCCTCACAGAAAATCGATTTTCGAAAAGTCGAAAGTGCGGAAAGTAGTTTTTAAATCTTTTTTTAACGTATCAGAAGTGTTTAAAAAGGTCTAAAACAACTTACATACTTAGGTATTGAGTAAATGAGGGTGACGACACCAACTGCTGAAGTACCGAAAAATTAGCTAACAAGCAAATGTACAGGGTGTGTCAAGAACTTCTGCAATTCTTGAATGGTCATAACTGTTTTTGTAAGTCGAATTTTAAAATTTTACCCACTACCGAGTCTAAGGTCACCCTGTAAAGGCTATTCGACTTCCAACAAGGGTTATCCTCTTACAAGCCAAAAAAGTTAACCCGTTGTTTTGCAGAAAAATAGTGGATTCAACTTGTCTTTTTCCTTGGGTGTGAGCACTCTATCCTCGTTGCAGCGGTTTCTACGGACGACTGTGATCACTATCTTTGTCTACTAGAAAATAAATAATAATTTTTTGTTTCCGAAAAGGAAACAATTTGTATTTCTATTTTTCTTCCAATATTCCACATAGTCGGCAACCTAAAAACAACTTTGGACTTCTATATCAATAAATTGTATTTTTCTTTTGAATTTTTTAACTCACTCAATCTCTCTCCTATAGTCAACCCTCGATATAGTGTATCTTTTTTCGGTGCCTAGACGTTTGATTTTTTATGTTATTTTCCGCCAATCTCCGCCAACTCAAATTTCATAATTTCTGTTTTGGGCGCTTTGTGGCCGCATAATATTAAACAGACTCATAGGTGGAATTTATGTTTTTAATTCCAAAATTTGACGTAGGATTTCAAAAGTTTGTAAAAAGCACAACTTTTGCAAGATTCCATTCATTCAAGAAAAAATGTTTGAATTGACACAAGAAGAAACCAAACGCTTTTGCGCACTTTTTTCCGATCCCAAGTGGTACATTATATCGAGGATTGATTGTGCTAAAAAAAAAAGTACTATAAACTAAAATTTGATATAATCATTCTAATATCAGAAAAAAGTTGTCCACAGTTAATTTTTTGGTCTTAGCATGTTGCTGTTGTTTTGGAAAATATTTTCTAAGTTTGGCATCTCAACATGTAGCACTAATCTTTTGCTACAGTTTCTATGTTTAACTGTGAAATATTGTTTTCAAAATTGAAGTCAAAAAGGAAAAACAAATTACTGCTGAAATTTAGTTTTGCTGCACTCGGTGTTTCCGAAACTTTGAGTTTGCTAAACTAACAAGGGAATCACGTGAAACCTCTGTGCCCTTTTCCACTTCTATAAATTCCAGTGTGTAGCCCGTGCCCAAGTGTGTAGGCAAAAAAAAACTGCGGTTAGATTTTGATATGCGGCCATAAAACACCGGGACATGGTCCCCTGAAGTTTTCTAAAAAGACCGCTGTCAGATTATATAGTAGAATCGATAAACCTCCGTTGGAGGTATCTGGTGTAGCACCGTAGAACCCTTTGTTGGGTTGAGGGTTCGACTCGCGCCTCGGGTAACGACATTTTTTTTGTTTATTTTCATTTTCACAAAGCACAAGATTTCATTCGGTTATTCTGGTTCAAATGTGGCTACTTGGATGAGAAGCCTGCACAATTCCTTGACCCTTTCAGTACTGTTTCGATGAGAAAATGACGAATGTCTGCAGTCAAGAAAATTGCCATGGGGATTCCTTTATTCGATGTGCGCATTGCGAAAAGTATTTGTGTTTCCAGCATTTTTTTGAGCGGAATCATGATTGTGATGGATGAATAAAGAACTTTTGAGCTTATTGATATAGTAGTAATTGTCAATCCCAAAACATAAAAAAAAGATAAACAAAAAAAATGTTGCTACCCGAGGCGGGAGTCGAACCCTCAACTCAGCAAAAGCACTGCGATGCTACACCACCGATACCTCCAACAAGCCATCATCAATTCCACTATATAACCTAACGGTGGTCTTTTTAGGAAACTTCAGGGGATCATATCTCGGTGTTTTATGGCCGCATAGCAAAATCGCCTACACACTTGGGCACGGGCTTCACACTGGAATTGACAGAAGTGGAAAAGAGAAGAACATTTAAGAAAATGGAATTTAATTTATTAAACAAGCTGAGTATGTTTTTGGGAAAAACTGCAGCTGCTGCAGTCACCTTTTGATGTAGGATGCCACTCAAGCTCGACCCCATTATTACACCTATTTTTATGTGCATTTGGAAAATTGTGATGTCACTTTCTCAGGCCCAAAATTTTAAAATTTTGTTCAAAAAAGCATACCATCCTGACCATCCACATTTCCTGAGACAGAGATCACTTTTGGTTAGAAGTTGGCTTTTCCAATTTAACATTCAGGTTTTTATTTGTAAATAAATTACATATTCAGAATTTTAAGAGCTTTTTGGCTTTAAGTGAGTAACCTCAGCAAACAAAAAATAAATTTTAAAAAATTACTAAAAATCGAATAAAAACAGAAGATATTAAATTTGGTTCATTGACTATGCAGGCTGTTGCAAAAAATTTTCCCGATTATATTTTGTTCGCATCTTTTTTTTTGCATGCTTCATTCTGAAAATCTAAATACGCTTTTGGTGTCATTCGATGCGGAAGCAATTTTCTATGAACCATTTTAGAAATAGCCTAAGTCAAAAAGAAAAGCGTAAGATCTTTATAATTTTAAAAACAACCAAAAATGACCGTCAATTGGCATCCGATTTTATTAACATTTTATACTAAAGCATGCTTTTCAATTCCAAGTTGACTAGCAAAACAGGTTTTCAAAATGAGACAAGCAGAAAAAATTACGACCAAAAAAATCGCGAAAACTTTTTGCAACACCTTGCACTGATTTGACTATATTAGAATAATTACATCTCTTTAAGGTTATTTGTTCATCCTTTTTCATCACTATTGTTGTTTTTTTTGCTTCACCTTGTTTTCCATTCCAATGGGCCGAAAATGTGTGTATCTCTGTTCCTCTTTGGGTGGGCAAGACAACTAAGTAATTGACTATTGTGTGTACCTAACTAATCCCCTTTTCTGATAGATGATTGCTATTAGTTGTTTTTCATTGCAATTAACACCCCTTAACTCACTTATATTCTGCAACACCTAACAACACCACCGCCACTATCTCTATTCTGAATATTTTGTGTGTCAGGCCAAACAAAAGATATGTGGAGCGAGCTATATTCTTTTAATAAAGACAATTATTTTTTATTATTGCTCTGGTGTTTAGGTGTGTGCATGTTAAACACTAGAATTTTTGTGTCAAATAAATAAAATTTTGAAAATAAATATTTTT
Organism: Subanguina moxae; assembly: GCA_000981365.1. Classification (NCBI taxonomy): domain Eukaryota; kingdom Metazoa; phylum Nematoda; class Chromadorea; order Rhabditida; family Anguinidae; genus Subanguina; species Subanguina moxae. The sequence continues at coordinate 11,404 of BBSZ01014329.1, forward strand.
TGCCTACAAAATTCAGTTTTTATCTGTAATCAAATAAAGACAAAAAAAACTGTAATCAAATAAAGACAAGACCTGGATCTACTAAATTTATGATGTTTTTTAGTTGAAATCTGAAAATTAGAATAAAGGAAAAGATTGCCAAAGACCATAACTAGAAGACGTCAGCAAAGACGGAGAAAAGAGCTAACAATGAAAATCAGAAATTTATTAATGTATATAAAGTAGCGTTTTATTTGTATTCTATGGGCTGATTGAGTAGGATTTGAATACTAGCAACAACAATACCTGTTTTAGATCTAATTTTGCACTAAAAGCATAAAAAAAACACTTTTTTACTGTTTTAATTTAGAAAAATTCATTTTGGAAAACATAAAATCGACTAAAAACCGACTTTTTGCCTTAGAGGGCTTTGGAGCCATTAATGACTTCAAACTGCAGGGTGCGGAAAAAGTACTGACACGGCTTTAAAGTGCAAAATCTTTATTGAGTTTCAATAAATTAACATTACAACATCAAAAGAAAATAGCATCATCAGAAAGGTCAGACAATTCTGCATAAACTGCATTGTTTAAAGCTCAATATAGCCACCATTTGCTTTGACACAGGAACGCAACCTTTTCCACCAATTTTCAATCAGCGAGGCGAGCATTTCCACGTTGATTTCACCCCATGTCTGTGGAAAACTGCACAAATTTGAGCCAGATCTGCATACCGTTTAACTATTGAATTTTAATAACTTAGTAATTTCTCCTTAATAACTTTTTATTCGTAAAGACGATTGATTTAAGTGAGCCTCTTTGAAACTGATGAAGAAGCGTTTGGCACCTGAGCGCTTGAACGAATTGAAAATAGGAAAAGCCTCATCAACCAACCTTTTCATCTTTTTTTCGTCCAAATCTTACGCTTCTTGTTGCTTAGTCCCAGATCGTTCATTATTCTTGGGACGCTCCTTTCATTAATTCCTTCTTCTTGGGCAGGCAGATGCTTTGATTTTTTCAAAGTTTGGCAGATCTCCTGCTTCAGTCGACGCTTCGTTTGCGGACTCCTTACTATTCTTGGACTTCCACTTCCTTTTCAACCTTGAAATGTGCCCATTTCATTAAAACAATTTGTTGTTGTTGAAAGTTTTTTGTAATCGATCCGAAGTTTCCTTGCAATTTCCCTGACACGCTTGCCTCGCTGACGTATTCCAACGACTCAAATTCTTTGCTGGTTTACGCTCATCTTACCTAAAACAAACAAATGTAAAATAGAAGTTTGATGCAGAATTTAATGGAGAATAATATGTAGACAACAGATTTTTAAAGTAATTGTAATGATGCAGACAAAAAATGCATTTTAAAGTTGTGTCAGAACTTTTGCCGCACCCTGTATCTTTAAAAGATAAAAAGGCTGTGGTACACAATTGCGCACTGTCCTAAAATAGCTTGAAAACATGTTTTTCTAACGTTTTAGTGACTAAAAAGATGCTTTAATCATGATTTTAGGGCGCGGTTGGACATTTCCAGCAAAAAAGAATTTGTTTAAAAATTGAAAAATGCATGATACCCATCCTGAGGTCTAAAAAACTCAAGGCGCTTATGGGCATTTATGGCGTTTATGGGTGTCATAAATTGTTCGATTTTAGGCAAAAAAAGCTTTTTTGTTGCATATAGTTGACCACGCCCTAAAAACCTGATTAAAGGGGCATGCTCGCGATAGATGCTAGAAATTTTTTGAAAATTTAAATTCCCGGGTACCAGGCACGCCAGAGATTTGAATTTTCTTTTTCGAAATTGAAATTTCGACTTTATTTTCAAATTTTTGTCTGGTTCAGTCAATATTTTCTGCTCTTCGTTATTTTCTGTTCTCTTTTTTCAGCACTATATCTTTGACTTTGCTGATGGTTTCGGAAATGAACATCTCCAATTTCGAACCACCTTAATTTTTCCAATTTTTTCCCATTAGCCATCTTTACATCTTTCAAAGCCATGACTTCCAAAGCACACTACATACCATTCGATAGCTGAGATTATTGAAAAATGCCTACTGTCAAATTAAAACAGGGTTTTGGCACCAACTCAAAGAAAGGAGTGTCAGAGATAGACATATGCCAAATATTATATTCAAATTGTATATAACTCACGCTGATTTACAGTGAGGGTAGAGGCTGCGTTTTAGTTAGGGTTTGGGGCTCTTTCGGCTATATTTGCCTCGGTGTCTCACGGCAAGTGTCAAATGTATTGAAAAGTTTTTTTAATAAATCAATTTTTTCAAAATAAAATTGGAAGAAAACAACTTTAAAGTTTATTTGTATCAAAAACGTTGCGTTATACACTTCTATCTAAATAAATACACAGAGGCAGTTTGATGAAAATTTGTTTGCTTTTCACATGTTTATTCCAATGATAGCAAACTATTATTAAGGCTACTGCTCACAAATAGAGAGCACACCCACCTCTCTTCCCCAAATTCAATATTAGGCTTAAGTAGGAGGAAAAAGAAGGGGCCCACAACTCACCGGAATAACAAAAAAATAATAGTCCGGAAGGCTCTTTGTGTAAAGTGGGGGACTTGCCTGATTTTTGTTGACTAAAATGGAAAAACAAGGTTTTCAAAACTCAATTGAATACTTTTTCATTCACAACTTTTTGGCTTTAATATGATTTGCCGAGACAATGAGAGCATAACAATGAAGAGAGGTTTCAAAATTATAGGCTGAGTCAAAAAATTACCATAAAGTTTTTTGGCAGAATCCTCTTTTACGGTATTTGCTCAAAAGCTTCGCAAATGATGTCACATCTTTTTTATGGCTAAAACGTTTTTGTAGCCCCAAAAAACAATTGCAAAGGCCACTCTCAAACAAAAATGACGACCAAGTAATGGTCTGCCTTGGGGACCGAGGTAAACGAAGTATGCAGCGCAGCAGGATACCCAATATGTATTCTGAAAGTATTCTGACCTTTTCTTATTAAACATATATACCATACAACGATTGCCTTGGCCAACATTCTCTTTTGTTCTGATTTTCAGGTTTAGAATTAAATTATTTATTTTTTTGATTTCTACAGGGTGGCCCCTATTATTGGCCCCTCTAACACTTCTTTTTCTCATAATTTTTTGATAAAAAGTCAAATTTTGGTCGAAAAATTTTTTTGCTAAAAAGTATTGACCACCACTTAAAAACATGTTTTAAGCATGTTATAGAAGTTAAAACGTTGAAGAAAGATGATTTCGGTCATTTTTGAGGTACGTGGTATAGTGTAATCTTGCGGCTCTAATTATTCTATAAAAGGATTTCAGGATCTAAAAGCAAGAAGAAAATAATTTACACCCAATGGACGGCCACTTGATTCGGGTTGCTGCATAGACTACCCATCACAGTTGTGGTCGGTGCATAAGTGAACATTCAAAATTACAAAAACTACATTCGAGAAAAAATCAGTTTCAAAAAGTGTGGAGGACTGTTCTAAGGAAATAGGGGGCATCTTCCATACTAAATATGACTTATACGACATATTCACTGTTCAATAAAGCGCGAAAAGAGTGTTGGCATCTTGTTTAACACGTTTGAAATTCATTTTTACTGCTATTTGATACATTATTGAATTGTTAAGTGTGAAGTTGTCCAAAGAAATGTTTGACAATGAAGATCCAACACAATCTTTCACTTACTCAAACAGGGTAATTTTCTCCTTATTCCAATAAAAAAGCACCAAATAAGCACGTTTTAGAGCAAACCATTGCATTGGAAACCCAAGAATTTTTTGGATTTAAAGCTAGAAGAAGATCAGAATGAAGGAAATTCCACCAGTGAGCAAAGCCCAGAGCTCTCTTTCGACTTCAGTGACTTGTTGGATGAACTGCGAATGGAGCTGCAGATTTGTAAGAGCAATGAAGAACGACTATTGGGCGAAATACACAGAGAATTAGACAATGTTGGCAAAAATTTGGGTTAGCAAAACTTATTTCTTTACAATAGTAAATTCAAAACTAGATATACACACATTTCGTAAAATTTTAAGTCGTTAAAAAACAATTCAAAATTGGCCGAACTGGTTAAAAAAAAACATGCGATTTGTTGCACATCTATCATATTCACTCTTCCTCGAGAAATTGCAAAATTTTTTTCGATCCCAAGCAGGTTTATTACAATTTGCTGAGAAATTGCCTCAAAAACATGCAGGTAACTCAATATTTTATAGCACCCAGCAAGAGATTACGTATTGTAATCAATCAAAGAGTACATCTTACGAGTTCCGTATCTTCCGAATTGCCTTTTTACCAGTTCCGCAAAATTTCAACAGCTTTTATCCAATTCAGTAAAATTCCAATTTGGCATTTTGTCAATTACTTTTTTGTTGAAAGTGTCAGTGACATCATTTTCGAGTTTTACATTTACTAATCTTTGTACAGCCGACGTTTCCCCGTTTTTTGGCATTTTCCGCCAATTCAAATTTCCAGATTTTTGTTTCAACCGCTGTGCGACAGTGTTTCCAATAATCAGAAGCAGGATGAAAGGCAGAATGAAAATTAAAAGCAGAATTTGTTTTTGACTTTCATTCTGCATTTGAATGCCTACTTTCTGATATCAGATATCAAAAAGTAAGCATTCAAATGCAGAATGAGATTCAAAAACAAATTCTGATTCTGAAAATTTCAATTTTTCATTCTGCCTTTTATTCAGCTTTTGATTATTGGAAACCAGTGTTTTCATAATTGACATGACATCTGACACTGACACTGACTAACTGACATCACACTGACATTGACACTGACACTGACATTTGGTGTCAGTGTCATTTTAAATGTCATGTCAGTGTCAGTGTCAAGCTGACGTCAGTGTCACTGTCAGATGTCATGTCAATTATGAAAACACTGTTGGAAACACTGCTGTGCGGTAAAACTGTAATTGGCCATGGTTTTTTTTTTCTAAAATCTTCAATATTCTTGAATAAAAGTACTTTTTTTTCAAGAACTTTTTTATTCTGAAGCAACCCGCAAAAATGTCCTCATAAATATGAATCTGAAAGCACTACTTTAAAAAGTGACTTGGTTGCCGAGATATAACTGCAAGTAAGATTGTCGGTGCTCCAAAATGTTGGTGTGCCAACTTTTGGTCATATCTCGACAATCAAGCCACTTTTTGAAATTCTGCTCTCAGGTTCGAATTTCTGAGGACAATTTGACTACTGGGAGGCCTCAGAATATTTTTTATGGGTACTTTTACAATAAATCTTAATATACTATTAGAGACGTTTTGTTTGTATGTCACGCTGCGAGATCTTGGCATCTAAGGGCTGTACACCATAATTTACGCGAACATTTGCTACGAAATACATTTGTTACGCGGTCACTTTGTTACGCCATAGCAATTTGCACATGCTCATTTACAGTACTCATATTTTAAAGGATTTTTACATTCTGAGGCACCACAGTAAGCAAAAAGACCTCAGAAATCCAAATCTGAAAACAAAATATCAAGAAAAGGTTTGGTTGCTGAGATATGATCAAAACTAGGAGAAAAAAGGATAAAAACTAAGTTTGCGGCTGGCTATGATCATATCTCAGCAACCAAGCCTCTTCTTGAAATTCTGTTTTCAGATTTGGATTCCTGAGGGTTTCTTTGCCTATCAGGTTGCCCCAGAATAAAGAAATCCTATCAAAAATGAGTACTGTAAATGAGCATATGCAAATTGCTATGGCGTAACAAAGTGACCGCGTAACAAATGTACCTCGTAACAAATTTTCGCGTAAATTATGGTGTACAGCCGATCTGAGATTTATTTGAAGAAGCGATTTGTTTTATCGTGTTTCCCGTGTCGTGGAGGGATGGACTAAGCGGTTTATTTGTGATTTGGAAGATTTTTTTTTGTTTGCCTGTTTTTTCTCGAGAAATTCTGAATTTGTTGAATTTTGAAATTTCTACATGAAAGTTATTTTATCCTAAGAGGAAAATTGTTTTGAAAGGGTCGGTTTTTTGAGTTATGTTCAGTGTTGAAGTTTTTCAGTCTGGTGATATGGTTGATTGACTTTTTCGTGTCGTTTTCATTTTTGTCGTTTTGAGAATGGTAGAAAGGTCGCCTTTTATGAGTATTATAGCTATTTGACTGCGATTCGTCCAACAAAAGCTTTAAAAAAAAGATAATGAGAATCAGATGACTGCAGCATTTGAGACGTTTGAAATTTGTTTGGGATAAAGAGCCACGAGAGTTTTAAGTGATTTCAATCCATTGAGATTAAGAAAAAAATTATATCAGCAATATTTAGTCGATTCGTATGTAAAAGCTGAGCAAGATAGATTTGATTATATGAGATTTCACCAAAAAGAGCTAAAGATTAAAGAGTATACGGTACTAAAAGGTTATTTGTAAGAAGTAGGAAATAAAGAAGGGAAAAGAGTTGGAATAACCGTGATTTTACCGTTATCGTTGCATCAAGCAGCGTGGCCGCGAGCGAGGGGCCCGCCTAGGGCGAGCCCAACGCGAGCTAGTGTATAAAATATTTTGGAAAAAACCATGCTCAACTATCTTATGTACTTGCTTTGCGGCCAGTCATTTTAAAATTAAAAATGACTGATTTTTCAACGATAATGGGGTTACATAACAAAAGAGTCAAGATTTTGTTCGGTTTTAGGTGGCAAGGATTTTGTTTACTCATTCAATCAGTCGGTTGCTCGTTTCAACACCGAAATTCACTCGTTTGAAGGAGATGCCAAGCTGTTAGCTAGTAATTTGAAGAATGTCTCTGTGTTGGCTGAAAACATTTCCAGTCGAGTTTCTGTGCTGGACCAAGCCAGAGGTTAGACCTTTCTTTAAAACGATTAAAGGTACATGGTAAAACAAAAAATATATATGGATTCTATAATACAAAAGACTAACATCTTGTTTGGTTCACAAAACAGGTCGTGTAGTAGAGTGTCTTCAAAGGGTGGGCGATCTTCGAGACTTGCGCACCTGTGCTGAAGGTGTGCAAATGGCAATGAAACAGGAGGAATATGATGAAGCCGCGCACCACGTTCATCGGTTCTTTGCGCTGGACAATGCCGTTTTCAAGATGAGCAATGAGCAAACGGACCTCAATGGTGAGATTCCCCAAAAAAAAACCAAAAATTGAAAAAAATCAGATTCCGGAAAATCAATGAAGGATTGCTACGATGTGCTTCGCGAGTCAGCTGCCCAACTCAAGGTGATTATTGAACGGAGGTTTGATGAAGCTCTGGCCGTCAATGATGTAGCTTCTTTGGAACGTTTCTTCAAGCTTTTCCCTTTGATAAATGAGCATTCCAGTGGATTAAAGCGTTTTGGCAGCTATCTTTGCGCAAAAATTGAGAAGTTGGGTGAGGACAATTTCAAGGTATACTCTGTTTTAGTAGAATAAAAGTTTGTCCATTTAGCCACTTGCAAATTCGAGTTTATCACATCTTTTGCCTCTACTTTTGATTTCTTCTGCCAATATAACTCTAATATCCAGACACATCCCAAAATCGCTCACTATCATCTTTTGCATCGTTTTGAACACTGAAACATACCTAAGACATGCTTTAATGGAGTGGAAATCAATTGCCAAGTAAGAGAATGTTTTGATCAAAAATTGAGCAAACAGTGAGCAAACAGTAAAAAGTTCATATCAATTCTCTGCCGCGACAGTTGGAATCAAGAATAAATACATAAATAGGTTGAAAAAAGAAATTTGGTCGAGATTTAAAAAGAATTTGACTAGGTAAATGATTTGACGGCAGAAACGAGTAATTTGACGGGGCGAATGATTGCACAAAATTTAAATTTGACGGGGAAAAACTAGCTACAACCATTTAAATTGTGGTGTGAAATAAAAGCCTATATTTGGGTATAGTCATTTATTTTTCCAGTCTCGAGGGAAGTAAGCGGATACTAGATAGTGGGACCTTATTTTCAACCCTTCTCGGGACATGGAATCGAACTTGTAGGTGATTTGTAAGCGAATTGGGTGTAGGTGAATTGACCGTGAATTGACCGGGGGAGGGAATAATTAAAGAGGTGGAACAATTAGAAGAAATACGGTATTTATTTCTGGAAGCAAAACGACTCAACAATTCATTCAAAAATCATAGTGTTTATAACATCGATAATATGTCGGAATACATTCATCTTCATTGAACTAGTGAGTGTTCATACTTTGATCTTGTACTTTATTAGCTCCCACATTCCTTAGCACTTGTTTGTGTGGACGCGCAACCAAAATATGGCTACGCAGGTCAATATACATTGTTATGATTGTTTTGGTCGGTAAAAAGTCGAAAAGAATACAACAAGGGGACCAAGGCAAAATTTTTTCGGGAGTCCCGCGAACACATAGAGAGCCCAAATATTTGTCACAAATTCTAAGACTTTCATTGCCCAGTCCCAGTATTATAGACAGGATAAAAGTAAAAAAGATTGGGATCCAGGTACCCTCCAGTATTTGTTTCCCTTGGTGTTCAAGGCATAAAATTCTCTTGCTTGTGAATTGCTTTCTGCGCAACTAAAAAGCTGTCTTACGGTATGTCCCAGAGTTCAAAACGATGGAAAACATGTTTGTGAGCAATTTTGGAATTCTCTGGAGAGGTCCAATTGGCACGGAATAGAGACAGTCGACACTCACAATTATTCAATTTCATCCTCATTTTTAGATACTTCAAGCTGGTGGCACTGATGACAAGCGCAAGAATGTGATTTATGCAGACAGTTTGACCATGATTTTTGAGGGTATGCTTGGGATTGACAGCTCGTCTTTTAATTTGTACATAGTTTAGGAATAGCCAGAATAATTGAGCTTCACCAACCACTAATTGACAGTTTTTATGGGCCTGACAAGCTTTTGAATTTGATCGAACTTGTGCAGGTGACACCTTCCTTTTTTACCGGCAGTGGAACGGGTGGAACCACCACCGTTCTACCAGGTGAAACGGTCCATTTTATGATTTCGTCGCGGCCATAATTACCGTATTTATTAGAATAAATCTAATAAAATTATTTATTTTCTGCTGGTGTCTTTTGGACATGTTATATACCAAAATGTGGTTTACAATCTAGCTTACATTTTGGTATATAACATGTTCAGAGGACACTAGCAGAACATAGGTCAAAAACACAATGCCACAAATACATTTTTTGAATTTAGAGGTGCCCGTTTATTAGAGTAAATACGGTGTACCTTGTTTCACCTAAGTTCAGCGGTTCACGGCTAACTTAAGCCTTGCGTACAATGAGGCGACTGGCGATTGGCTGTGGCAAAAAAAAAATTTGTGTGGTAGTTATTCTGTAGAATTAAATTCGAAATTTTCAGGTAGAATGCGACAAACAAACTGTTCGAGTCATCAATGCCTTCATTCAAAAACGCCAGCTAGAGTTCAAAGCCAGGCAGGTGGAAGAGCATGTTCGAGGAGTGGCTGACAGCACTTCCGGTGAATTTTTGTACAATCAAATTAAATTCACATATTCAATTGTCATACAATTAATTTTTGCGACTTCTAGAAAAAATAGATGCCTTGGAACTGGATGTGTTACTGTCCGAAATCACTTTGATGCACACTCGCTCTGAACTCTATTGGCGGTTTCTGAAGCGACGCCTGGTAGAAGCACCTGCCCGCCCTTTGAGTGAAAGTGAAAATGAGCGCAACTACAAGAAAGAGTCCATAAGTCCCAAGTTGCCGAGCAGCCCCATCAATGGAAAGGCGCCTGAAGTTGAGGTTTTCGACGAGGAATTCTATGAGACTGCAGAGGAACGCAAGGCCGAGCAAGAACGGATTAAATTGCAGAGGCTGGACAGAACACAAAAGTTAGATGGCTTGCTGCATAGGACATCGTTGAGCTTGAAAATGCAGGTGGATGAATTCTGAAAGGTTAACAATTTATTTAATATGCTCGTTTTCAGGAAGTGTTAGGAAAATATGTCCTCATGGAGCAGTATTATATGATTGAATCCGTGAAGAAAGCTATTGAGATGGATGATGTGGAGGAAGGTTCTTTAACTAGGTGCGTTTTCAAAGACAATAAATTTAGCTAGTCGAGTCTCGATCCAGTGTGCACCAGAGCTGCAATCGACTTCTGATCTTTTGGCATTTTTCGCAAACGAATAAAAAAATAAACATTTAAACGTGTAAAGCTCAAAAAATTAGCCAAAGACCAGGTAAAAATATTACAAAAAGTGGATGGGCATGAGCAAATAACCATAGGAAATCAAAGTTGCAAAGTGCAAATTTTGCAGTTAGTAAAAGTGGCCCCTGAAGCACTACTTCAAGCTCGCTACTCCCGCTACTTCCCAGTAGGAAAAGACATGTGGAAATATGTCTACTTGGATTGGATTGTTTTGTTTATGTATTTAAGGAGAGTCATGCGTAACCAATCTCCTGGCCGTCAATTTTTAACCAAAAAAAAATTTAATCGAAAAAGTTAAAAAAGTTCCCATTTCCACATACTCAGACGTACGTCAAACATTTTTTCCCATATGGGAAGAAAAAACCCCATTTGAAAAAAAAAATTGAAATTGATGGGAACTTTTTTCCCCATTCCCATAATGGGAATGGGAAGTAATTGAAATTGGCCCCTGAAATGCGTCCCTGATAATCCTATTTAATTCGACTTTAGATAATGATACAGTGTCATTCACACAAGAAAAATTGAAGGGAAACCTTATTCAAGAAAATACGGTTATCAAAATCACTACTTTAGCACGTTACTGGATGATGTTTTCTTTATCGTTCGCAAAAGTATTCGAAGGTCCATCAGTTCAGCGTCCGTGGATTGTGTCTGTGCCATGCTCAACAACGGAGTCACTTTGTTAGAGACAGAATTCATCAAACACATCAATGCACCAATTAGAGTAAGTACATGGTGATTCAATTTTTTCGCCCTAATAAATTATCGCCATAACCTTTTTATTGTTCAACATTTTGACCAAATCTTTTTTTTTTGTTCAAAAGCTAAGCACCGAAGGAAGAGAATGCTACCAAACATGCCATAACGGCTGTACACCATAATTTACGCGAAAATTTGTTACGAGGTACATTTGTTATGCGGTCACTTTGTTACGCCACAAAAATTTGCATGTAATTATTTACAGTACTCATTTTTGAAAGGATTTTTTTATTCTGAAGCACCCCAGTAGGCAAAAATACCTGAGGAATCGGAATCTGAACAGAATTTCAAGAAATGGCTTGGTTGCTGAGATATGATCATAACCAACCGCAAACATAGTTTTTATCCTCTTTTTCTCCTAGTTTTGATCATATCTCAACAACCAAGCCTCTTTTTGAAATTCTGTTTTCAGATTTGGATTCCTGAGGTCTTTCTGCCTACTAGGGAGCCTCAGAATAAAGAATTCCTTTCAAAAAATGAGTACTGTAAACGAGTATATGTAAATTGCTGTGGCGTAACAAAGTGACCGCGTAACAAATGTACCTCGTAACAAATTTTCGCGTAAATT
>BBSZ01014337.1:1099-20011 GCA_000981365.1 Subanguina moxae
AGTGTATCTTACGAAATGGCGCCTTACCAAAAAAATTCTTACCAAATTGACTTCTTACCAAATGTCGCACTTACCAAAATACGCCTTACCAAATGTTGTACAGCCTTGGAAAGTTGGGAAATTTTAAACATCGACAAATTGACTTTTTTTCCTTGAATTTACGCCGGTGAAAGGTAACAGTAAAAAGTTACAGCCCTTTAAAAGTGTTAGAAAAATTTGAAACACCCTGTAATAATATCTTTTATTGTTAAAATTCACCGGTTAATAGTGCGCTTTCTTTGTTGTATAGAAGCTCATTGCTGAGAAAGTAAAGCTCACGAGACCAAGTGGTTCTCCTACCGAATATAAAAAAAAACATAAGCGAATTGCATATTCTGATGTTGAAACTTTTTTTCTCAGACCGGTCCTGGCGTTTTCCTTGCTCGATCGGATCCTGAAGGTATTGTTTCTGATTTTCTCAATGGAAGATCTAGCTTTACAGATTTCTTTATAGATGCAAAGCGCGTTAAAAGCAAAACTTTGGTTTGTACTGCTCTTCATTCAGCAAGTAAAGCCACGTAAGCTTTTTCTATGCAACTTATTTGTGAAATGCGCTGATTTTAGAAGAAAAGGTGTGCATAGTAAAACTACGAGATGAATTTTCCCAGATAAATTTCGTTGGTCTATTGATAAAAGCTCTCCTGGATGCATGAATGGCTCATGTGTTTGGTTCCATTTGCCATGGGTTTTTTAATTGTTGCTCATTCGACGAATTCGGTTCACGTGACGGACAGTCTTTACATTGTTGCTCATACGCATACCATGTCTCGGTTTATTTTCTACTTTCCTGTTTGGCGAACCGGCCGTACACCGGCTGCACACCACCTACCCGCCTCGGCTGGCATCTCAAAGCATACGAAGGCGTATCCCAACACTTAAGAAAAAGTTTTACTGTAGAGCAAAGAATCAATCAAATTATCGATAAATACGACATATATAACAACCATTATTCTGTCCTAAATACTATTCCTGTTGTAGCAACTCCGCTTTTTCCTCCAAATGAAATGTGACTCTGCGACGGGATTTCTGCATGAAACTTCAGCCAATCGCTTACAAACAGATCCACCAATTCGTCCCTAAAAAAAAAATCAAATCCTTCCGTACATGGTAAAGCTTACTTTGTAAAGTTACAGGAAAACAAAATGAAATATCTGCGATTTGTATAATTTCGCGGTGAATCCGTTGAAATTGGCTTCTTGAAGACATCCATTAACTTTCTCTTGTAGTTAAGTAACCTTTTCATTCGATCTCCAGCCAAACTCAAAGCATCCCAAGTTCCTTTGTCCAGCACCAAATCATATTGATTGCGAAGCGAAGGACTGACGTCATCATCGGATATCAAATCTAACTGCTGAAATAAAAGCGCGATTCATAATGAAGCCCCGGCAAATGAAAAAAAAAAGAACAAACCTCAAACATAATCTTGTTCTCAGAGACTTCTTGGTCTTTTTCTGTCGTTTTCCTAGCTAGTTCAATAGCATTGAATGAGTAGTCGACACCATGAAGATTTGTATAGCCACTCTCACGCTAACGAAGATAAGACTTTCTAATGAATATATAAAGTATATATATTGTTTAAAACAAAACCAATTTCCTCAACAAAGAGCCGTTGCCACATCCAAAATCAATAATTGTAGCTGATAGAGGAACATTCTCTGCCACAAAGTTGAGTATCCTGTTTTCTGCGCTCTTGCCAAACCAGACGTCACCTTTATCGCCGGTTTCTTTGAAATTCTCGAGCTCTAAGTCGTAGTGATGATCCCAACTAAATAAGAGTGTTAATAAAAGAATTTGGGCATGCATATTTGACTTACTATTCCTTAGTACCAAGTCTGGAGTCCTCATTAAATTCCACAGACATTATTTTCGAAAGCTGAAGGCTACACTAAAAAACCAAAAAAATGCTCATAAGATATAAGGAGGTAGAAATCAATAATGACAGAAGAAGATGCTGCGAATTAAATGATATCCGCGTCACCGATTTATCACGAATGTTTATTCCAACCAACAACTAGCAATAAAATATCCAATATGTTTAATTTACGAAGGTCATGCGTATTCAATGCACCGATTTTTGCACTTGAGACATGTGTAGAAAACGGTTTGACCTTCATCTGCTGACCTTGTTTGCTGAGTGGTGTACGAAGCGAGATTGTAGCCACATTTTTGACAGAGATGTTCGACTTGAATGACTTCATCTTGCTTTGCTAATAATGACTCTTCAGCATCTGCAACTGTTTTCACGTAGCTCCTTTCATGTCTGCTCACTAGTCGGTCTTCTCGAGCTAAAGTAAGCTTTTTGATTATTTTCTTCTACTTGCTCAAAAAAGCAACTGTTTACCTTGAATGGGCCACTCTGATTTGCATATAACGCACCCGATGACGGCTGGAAGCGTGGCAGGTATTGGCAGGATCGCGCCACATTCAGCGCAAAAGCTTTCATTCACTTTAAATATGCCTGACATCGGTACAGAAAAGGCTTTTTGAGCAACTAAAATAACTTTTTATTGACATAGTTTGCATATAATACGTCATAGACAATACTTCAAAGTAAAACATTTGCCAGTTGTGTTTGCCGAAAACAAGGACAATAACCAATAAATGGAAAATTTTGTTTTTCATTTTTCAAAGTAATTACAATTCACCACAAATAATTATGTCGGTAAAACAATGAAAAGTACAAACAAAGTAGATAGAGGTACAACTGCAAGAAAATATCCCAGACTTTTCATATCATATCCAGGCAACACCTTTAAGCAAAATACTTCAACTAAGCTTTACCACTGGTAAATTACCAGTCTTAAAAATTGAAAGTGAGAAATAAAGAAGGCAGATCAGAAATTTCCGAGTGCTATGTATCAATTTTTAGGGTTAAAATCTAACTCGCCCCGGGTTCCAACTAGCCATGTCCTGACTTCAAATTTACTTACAAGCAAACATTTTATTTGTTCGTGCGAACAACTTGAAAGGGAATGGCGAAATTACCTTTTAGCCCTTTTAAAATTACCCTTACTAAGCATTTTTAACACGCTAACATCCATAAAAAAAATCATATTTTGCCTTGGTAGACCGAGGTAGACAGCTTTATAATTGGTATTTTTAGACCCCAAAAACTACATTTAGGAATACAACTAAGCCTTAGGCCTAGAGTAGGCAAGCGTAAGTTAGCCGAAACCAAGCGTATACCCTGTTCCAACTAAGCCTAATACTTTCCGGCTAACAAATAATTTGGGACTTGGAGCGAGTTGGGCAAGGCGAGTTGGAGCCGGGCGAGTCGGCTCTCGCACATTTTTAGGGTGTCGTCCATTTTTAGAATTGCCTAGATTTTTCTATTTTGAGATTTTGATATTGTTGATTGGTCGTGTAAGGATATCCTACCACTCATAGTCTCGTCGTATGAAGACATTTTGTAAATTTGTTTTCTGACCCGAGATTTTGATTGAAAGCTTTGACTCTACTGTATTAAAACCCTCCTCCCACAAAATGTAACTGCCACAAAATCGGTGTACCATCCTACCCTAACCTATTTTAAAGCCCTAAAAACGGTAAAACGAGGCATATGGGCCGGTCCTTTTCGATTAAGGCAGTTTTTTATGCAACTCATTTGTGCAATTTCTTTGCCTTTTTTTTGCCCTTTTACGTTGTTTTTCTCACTGAACTATGGCAAAACAGGCTCTAAATGCATTTATTTCTCCAGAATCTTGCTCAGATTTATCTTGCAAGTATGTCTCTGCGCGCGTCGCTAACTCTCAAGCCAACTTCCGCCCTTAGAGCAACGACAGGGGAGTTGGAGTTGAGATGCGCATACAAACATACCTGAGAGAAAAATAAACGATTGGGAGGAAGTATAATACAATAATACCAAAGCTTTTTTTCTTGCGTGAGATACACGTTATTTTGTTCTTATTTTGAGTTTCTTGGCTAAACGCTGCTTTGTCGTCATTTTGTTCGATTTGTTAGCTTGATCGGAGTTTTTCCTCGGCTTCTGATCTAAAATATTTTTCTTATATCAACTTTTAGGTGTGAGAAATTAGAACCTTGTGCACCTAAATCACATTTTCTCTTATTCCTTGGCACAAGTTTTTGCTTGTATTCATCTAAATTGCGTTGAGCCTTCTCTTCACGCTCTGCTTCCTTGTCCACTTTTGCCATTTTGCGCAGTAGGTCATGTGAAAATTGTGCATAAAAGTTTTTAGAAGTGGGATTTTCCTGTAAAACCAACACACATTTACCTTATTACTTTAAAAATTGTAAGAAAACTTATTTTCAATACGCTCAAAGCCTTCTTCATCCTCACTCCCAAAGTGGGCTGCCACTTTTGCGCTTGGCTTCACCCTCCTTCCGTGTGAGGATCTTTGATGTCCTGAACCGAACAGGTCTTTTAGTTTAACAGACGTTTTTCCAAATAATGGCAGTGAATTCCTTGAGGTAGTTGCTTGCCCTGTGGACATGTGCAGTGAAGCTGCTGCATGCGACGCTCGACTTCGCTTAATCTCTTCCGGTTTCGGCTTTTTCGGCACTAAAATTGCACCGATAAAATACAATTGTCTTTGATCAAACTTTATGAAGGCTGTACACCATAATTTACGCGAAAATTTGTTACGAGGTACATTTGTTACGCGGTTAGAATTTGCATATACTCATTTACAGTACCCATTTCTTAAAAGGGTTTGTTTATTCTGAGGCAACCTGGTAGACAAAGAGACCCTCAAGAATCCAAATCTGAAAACATAATTTCGAGAAGAGGCTTGGCTGTTGAGATATGATCAAACCTAGGAGAAAAAGGATAAAGACTAAGTTTGCAGCTCTCAGCAACCAAGCCTCTTCTTGAAATTATGTTTTCAGATTTTGAATTCTTGAGGTCTTTTTGCTTACTGTAGTGCCTCAAAATGAAAAAATCCTTTAAAAAATGAGTACTGTAAATGAATACATGCAAATTTTTGTGGCGTAACAAATGTACCTCGTAACAAATTTTCGCGTAAATTATGGTGTACAGCCCTTTATGAAAGCTACATTTAATTTTAAGTTTGAGGCGACTTTTTTCTTTTAGCGGATACTCTTCTTCCTCCTCTTCGTCACTAACCGAGAGTGGCGACTCATGTCCGTCAGACTCCCTTAACCGTCGTTTCAACTCTCTCTGATTGTTGTAGGCCCTCTCCAATTCTTTCAAGATCTTGCTAAATTTGATAAAAGTTGGTTTTTTCTCCCCTTGCTGTTCTGTTTCAAGCCAGTGAGTTAGCTGAAAAACGCTTTATAAATAACTAAAAATAAACAAGAACCGAGTTGCTTTACCTTAGGAATAAGTGCTTCAACGGCAGACATTATGTATTCATGCACTAAGTTTTCATCGTGATTGGCCTCTAAATATGATTTTTAAAAATACTGAACCGTACAAATGTCCTCATTTTCCAGATTTTTGAAAAGCAGTCTGCTTCCAGTAACAAAGGGACCGGGCTAACGTTCGAACATTCCAAAAGAAAGGACATAAGAAAACCATGCTCTTTTTGCTTAAAAATAAGATTACCTTTCAAAGTGTCTAATACACTAGCTCCCCAATACCAGTTCATCAGCTCAAAGTGGGGAAATCTCCAGCGATACTCCAAATTTGCTTCTTCCTCCATTTGATTGATCCTAAAATTTTATGGAGAATAGTTTTTTAAATGACTTCAGGGGAACTTAGAGGTGTCAACTAATGAAATTTGTGACCAAAAACGTGCCTTAATTGCATAGGCACATTCAAGCAATGCAAGAAATTTCCGCCGAATACCAACGAATCCTGTGGTGTAAACACAGCATGGATGATTCCGCTTGGAATGAAGAGAGTCTCGCCCTGCTTCACATGCACTCTCATTAGTTGGCCAGGCTTGAGATGGTCGCCGAAGAAGTTCTTAGATCTCCACTCCCTGTTTCTTGACTGATGTGTGATGAAGGCGGACAAGTTTTCCTCTGTAGGCATGGCAATGTAAAACACTTTTTCGCCCTAAAACTACACAAACTTTTTCAAATTTCTTCAAAGCAAAACGTAAAAGAGCACCCACCAAATGAACATGGTACCAAACAGAAGAGCCTCCAAAATCGATGTGAAAATCAGTGAATGAGCCTTCCATACCCAGTAAGCAGAAGTGTTCCACAAAAGGCTTCGAGTCATCGTGAAATTGTCGAAACTCATTATTGCAGTCTTCCAAAATCCTTGCTAAATATATAAAGGCAGAAATAATTGGTCCTATACTAGGAGCAGTTAATTTTTTGCCTTGGTCCCCTTATTGTTATTTTACTGAGACTAAACTTAAGCCTTAGGCTTAGATCGTAACCCCAGTGTAAATCCTATACTCTATGTAGAGGTATGCGCTAGGCCTACGATCTAGGCCTAAGGCTAAAGCTTAGGTCGGGTAAAAAACAACAGGGAAACTAACGCGAAAAAAAACTTAAGACTCCTAGTATAAGGCCATACAATTGATGGCCATGTTAGAAGAAAAATTAACCTACATCCACCAATTCCCTCCCCCAATTCCTCTTGCTTAGAAGCCTTAGGCCAGAATTTGCATGCCCAACTGAGGTTTCTTGCTAATTTAGGACTTCTCACAATGCCTTCTAGTCTTAAATCAAAGGCTTAATTACAAAAGCGTTCTGTAAAAAACTCATTAAATTACGGTGTATCAGAAAACTCAAGACTAAGAATGTTGTAAAGACGTGAGCGATCGCCATGCCATTTTTCTCGGAAACTTTCCAACGACATTTTGTATGTTTGTTGAGCATACACGTCGATGGTGTCTACTTGCAGACGCTTGCCTTAAAAAAATACAGAAAAGATAAATACAGGAGACATTAAGGGACGCAACCATTTTGCCAATCCAAAAATTCCCCAATGATAAGAATCCAATAAAAACGACTTATATTTCCTTAGGCTTATATTTCTGCTACTGGACCTACATTTTAAGAAGTTGTGGTCTGCATGCATCCAAAATTTCCTCCAGAGTAATTTATGTCTCAGGTACCTTGTGTCCCGAAACTTCGGCGTGGAAATTAAAATTTTGATTTTCTCCTCAATACCTAGATTAAAACATTATGTTTTTGGTACCATTTAAAAGCCCTATTTCTCTTCTTTGGATTGGTATGTTGTTTGCTTTTCCCATCAATAAATTTATGTTTTAAAAATGGCCGATCTAATAGCAGGTATCGTGCGTCTTTGGCAAGAGGGCAAAGGAGTCACTGAAATTGCTCCCGATATAAATGTTCCACAATCAGCCTTTTTAAAAGCCATCAAGCGTTTTTGTGTATCGAATCGTAATCAAAAGCGTGTTCTGTGTCACACAAGTCAATTGCTACGTTGAAAGTAGGGCAGTTGGCGGTCGGTTAATTTTGTCCTACTCGGTTAACTAAGATCGGTTCGAAAAAATCGGTTCTGGTTAATTCGCCAAAAATCAATTCAGTTCGGTTAACCGACGGCCCACCTATCCTAGTTGAAAGCTTGGTTGGTGAAAGAATGGGCCGATATTTCACAAGGAATGTTTCAAAAAGCCATTGACAATTTTCCAAAACGACTTTGTAAATGTATTGCAGCTGGAGGTGGACATTTTGAGTGAATGAAATTAAAATATTTGAACTTTTCAGAAAAGTCTTTTCTTTTTAATAACATTCGTCTTGACCCAAAAGAATGTTGAATGTCAATTATTGGAATCTGAAGAGAAGAAAAAAAGACAGACAAACCTAACAAATCAATGACATCATCCAGATGGAAGCTAGATAGCGGCATTTTCAATCCCAGACCTTTTTTGTTGAGAACTTTATAGGAAATTTTCCATTCATTTTTGTCGTCGAAATGCTGCATAAACTCTACTCCAGTCTCAAACACTCTAACCACTTCTTGAGGGCTAGAAATTTTGGTTGGTTAAATAAGTTCAGATAGCTATAGCAAAGATGTTTACGCTTCAGGTATGGACATGTGAATTTGCCTAAAGTCTTCGACGAAAGCTTTGGTACCTATTTGGGTGGGCTTTTTCTCTTGGTCTGCTTTGTAGAAATCATGTCTGTGCACATTTTTCTGCTCTTTCACTAAAAATGTTAAAAATTTGTTGTCCAACCTCCGTTGCATTATTTTTTAATCCGCCTACTTTTGCTTGGACCATTTGCAACGGTACAGTCGGCACAGTGGAAGGATTGGATTAATGGCATCATAAAGTCTTCCACCTTTACGCATCTGTGAAAGTTGCGCAGTTAGACTAAAAAACCATTATTCTGTAATAGTAGGTCAACCTGCAGTGAAACCACTTGGAACAGACTTCACATTGGATCCAATTAATCCAATCTTCCTCTCTATTCTCATTTCTCGCTTTGTCAGTAGATTGGTCTTGCTCCCTAAATTAAAAATACAAAACATTTTTAAACATCAGAAAAAGTCACGCTACTAGGACATATCCCTCCACCAAAAAATTAAATTTTCCAAAATTGCTTAAAAACAATTTCTAAGTAATAATTTCGTTCAAAAGAGGCCAAAATAGTAACTTAGAGGGGAATAAGGGCTGAATAGGGAGGGGAAGGGAATGATAGGGGACCAGTAAAGGCCATTCACTCGTTTCCCTATTAGAGTCTGATATTAGTCCGGTGCAAAAAGCACCTCTAGAATCTAGAGTCTAGATGCGTTTATTTCTCAAGAGTATTGCTTGGATTCGTCTCACAGGTAAGTCTGTTGTGATCTGTGATCTTGAAATTGCCTTTATATCGTTGAAAATGAAGAGTGCTGACAATGTGCAAGTTGTTAATTTTAAAGTTTATATGTGTTTTTATTTGATATATAAGTGCTGCACAGCAATATTCCACCGCATTTGCACAAATTCCGTCGGCTTTCGTTCGCCTACCAGTAGGATAACGCATCCATTCACAATAATAGGGAAACCAAGGAAGGACTAACTTCAAAAAAAAATCAACATCTTGGAATGACCAGCTTTCTCATCTAATATTAACCCAATGGAAAACCTGTGAGGAATCATTGTCCGTCTTACCTATGCAGGAAATCCTCAGTTTGGATTGGTTGAGCACCTTAGAGAGCAATACTTAATGCGTGAAAAGTGATTGAACCAAATGTGCTACAGAACCTCATCGACAGCATGAATAATCGACTTCTTCAGGTCACTAACCGCTCCGGTAGTTTAACCGATCATTCTTATTTTTGCTCAAATAAGTGCTTTCAATATAATAAAAATGAGTTTTTCTAGATAAAAACCCAAAAGGAGTTATAATTATGACCCACCTCATTTACAACTTTTAAGGCAAAACTTTTTTGCGTGAGTCTAAATTTGATTTTTTCTTCCGCAATTGTAATTTTTATGCCATTTATATACAACTTTTGTAAAGGATTGGCTATTGGCTCCTTAAAACACTCATAATTCTTTTAAATCCGAGGGGGTTATAATTATGTCCCGCAGTGTATAATCATGGCGCGACGAAAAAATGACCGCGACAAAATCATGGGATTGACCGCCCTTATACAGCCCTCATACTTTCATTTTTCCTCATTTTTTAAGAGTCTTTTTGTTCGTTTTTTAGCATAAAATACACTTAAAAATGGTTTTTAAATACTTTTAAAAAACATGATTAGAGGGGGGTATATCGCAGTAGTGCCGAAAAAGCAGCTCACGCAATCTTTTGCACTTCTGGCCAACACAGCTCACATTCACTGGATCGGTGGAATGTCGACAGGTCAGGTGACACAGGTAAATCTTCTGACTGAAGATCCTCGTCAACATTATCCCTATATTCCTCTAAAAAGATATGGGCTAAACTATGGTATCTGTAGGATTGAGGCAAAGATTCAAAATTTTCCCATCTATGGCATATTTGCACCGACTAAGGCTTGGGCGGTTTTACCACTCTTTACCCGTCTGAGAAAATATAGGCTACCAAAGTCCGGTCAAGTAATGAAAATCGGACTAAAAATCGCACATATCTTTAATAACTAACCCGTAACTGAATTGCCATCCACTTGATCCTGATCATCTATCTTCTCTATCTTCTGGTCATTCTGACTATTTATGTCTTTATATTTGTCATCAACTGAAAAATTTGAACACCTTTTTGCTGCTACACCCAACAAATTTCTCACTTTGTAACCTGCATTCATTTCGATTTCTCGAATCCACTGATTCACTGAGTATTGTGTAATTTTGGTTAAAATTTGAGGTAGATGCGAGCAAAGGATCCATTTGGGACGAGCTAAAAATATTTTTGACTACTGCAAGTAGCAGTAAAAAGATATGTTATCTATGTTAATTAGATATGTTAATAGGGAAATAATAATAGTAATAATAATAATAAAATGGAACTCCCATAGAAAGGTCTACACCGCCTTTTTTTTCACCGTAATTTTAGGTAATTCGATCTCTTCGTGGAATCAATGCGATCTCTTCGTGGAATCATTCTATTTCAACTTCTCCCGGCTATTGCAAGCAAAAATGACGAAGATTTCCAGGTATGGCTCCAGAATTTTGGTCTACTTCACTCCAATCCTATCTGTGCCTGCGGTGCTCCTATGAAATATCGTCGTCGATCAAGTGGCAAGCAATCTTTCCAGTGTCCACGCAAATCTTGTAGGAAGGAAATCGGTTTCCTACACGGCACTATGTTTTCTTATTTTTGTTTATAGGAAAACTCTCCAGAGATGTATGTGTGGAACATTTTCTCCGGCATCCAGTACGGATCGGTGGGGAGGGCAAGGTTGTGGAGGTGGACGAAACGTTTCTGACTCGCCGCAAGTACAGCAAAGGTCGTATTCCTGTGGATCAGCAAAAAGGGTACTTCGGTGGCGTAGAACGTGGAGAAAGTTCATCGTGTTTCTTAGTGCCGGTTAAAGATAAAAGTACTGCAACTCTTCTTGGCTTAATTGAACGGTTTGTCTTACCAGGTATATTCTTAAACAAATATGTAAAAACGTTTTTGGTGCTAAATGCATTACAGGTTCCGTTATTATCTCAGATATGTGGAAAGCATATGATGGCCTGAGACATTATCCTGAATACCACCATCTTTCGGTAAATTTAAAAGATGTCTTTTCTCTTTTTGTTACGCAAAGTTTAGCGTTTCAGCATGAATTTCGTAGACCCAGAAGATGAAACGATTCACACCCAAAGCATTGAGAGCAAGTGGCCACCAACTTTACGAATAGAAATTTTTAATAAAAAATTTACCTACAGAACCTGACTAGGAATCGAAAACTTGTAAACGAGCACTTTTGGAAACTCAGCCACCTAGCCACGAGAACTCACTTTACCTCTTTTTTTTTGGTGTATAAATAGTATTGTTGCTAAACAGCGAAGTTCAAATACTTTCAGGTACAAAAATATGACTTTTTTATTTATTTAGTCTTTTAAAGTATAAAATATTGATTTTAGAATTTTTGCAAAAAATGTGGAAAAATATGTGGGTGGCCTATTCTTTAGTGGAAAAAATGAAAATTTTAGTAGAAAAATGAAATTTCAATCTAAATCGAGTGGGTGGCGTGTTCTGTAATTTAGCCAAAAGGGCTTAAGCTTAATAACTCAACTTAGGCTTAATAACTCAACAGTTATGCCTTCAAAAAAAGCCAAAATTCGATGTAGAGACAACCATGTTTGAAAAAAAAGGGTGTCGATATAACCGAGGTTTGGCTTTTGTAAAGGCGAAAGTGTTGAGTTGTCTAAAAACGACTGGCAATTACAAAATCCTTACGAATTTTTGCCTTAGACACATCAATATCGAAATTGACAAAAGATGTCAAAAATTGAGGTAAAAAGGTGGCCCAGCTGTGAATTGAACTTTTTAGGGGGGTCGCTAAATCGCGGGTTGACTGTATGACAGATTTGTTAAATGCGACGAGATTTTGGTCCAACCAACTATTGTGATTACCGCAAAAAAAAATGCAAAAAAGAACTCCAAAGTAAAATGGAAATTTGAGTGGAAAAAATGGAATTTCAATCCAAATTTTGGGCAAAATGACCACAGGTACGATGCGTGAAGTGCAAAGAACAAATCGAGCCCAAGAATATTACTCTTTAAAAGGCACATTTTCGGGTGAAAAAATGTGTTTAATTTATTATTTGCCTCAACACGAAGTAATGCCTGTGAATTATCTTCAAAGGTTTAGCGAGGGATTTCTTGAAGTTTTTTGGCGTTTTGTTTTTTAGTTACGTTTTAAAATAAAAGTAGTGATAAAATAAAATTAGCGTATACTTTATGATTCGAGTTAAAATTGAACCCAACATTAAAATGTTTACCCAATGATATTACAATTAAAAAATCTCTCTATCGTGAAAAAATTCTAGTCATATACAAGTTCCTGCTCTTAATTTCTACTAAAATCCTAGTTTTTATGTTTGAAAGCAACACAAATTTGTATTTGATTTTTGGTTACGATCATTTGGCTTTATAAGTGTCCGCATGGACACCGAAAATTTTTTACATCGGCCCCTCTTGTTGCTTTTTTACAGCCAAGCCTTAGGCTTAGAGTAGACCAACGTAGGTTAGCCGTAAACCAGTAAGTCTTAGGTGAAACAGAGTACAGTCGCCTCTCGATATAATGAACTCCTAAATTCAAAAAAATGTGTTCGTGGCATTGTGTTTTTGAACTATTTTTTGCTGGTGTCTTCTGGGCATGTTATATACCAAAATGTAGCTTATAATCTAGGCTACATTTTGGTATATAACATGCTCAGAAGACACCAGCAAAAAATAGTTCAAAAACACAATGCCACAAACACATTTTTTTGAATTTAGGGGTTCGTTATATCGAGAGCCGACTGTATACTCTGGTGTTCATGGCTACCCTACGATGGCCTAGCCTAAGGCTTAGTTGTGGAGTACCTGGGGTCTGGAAATACCATTTACCGTGTTTACTCTAATAAGAGCTACCTCCTCTAAATTGTGTTTTCGACCTATATTTTCTTGGTGTCTCCTGAGCATGTTACATACTAAAACATAGCTTAGAATCTAGGTTACATTTTGGCATATAACATGCTCAAGAGACACCAGCAAAATACAAGCCAAAACACAATGCCACAAACACAATTTTTTTTTGAATTTACGATATATAGTCGAACATTTATAATACGTATTAATACGTCGCCCCAAAAAGTTCGATCTACAGCTGGGTTTTTTTTCAAAAAGGGGTGACGTGTTATCGAAGTCTGGTTTTTTTAAAGGCGAAATTTCTGAGTTGTGTAAAACGACCAGCAAATTTAGAATCCTTACAATTTTTTGCCTTAGAGATATCATTATCAAAGTTTACAAAAGTTATCAAAAATTGAAGTAAAAAATAGTTGGATCTAACTAGCTGTGGATTGAACTTTTCGGGGCGACGTATTATCCAAGTTCGACTGTAGAGCACTTATTAAACGAGATGTGGTAAAATTCCTTGGTCTCCTAAGGCAATATATCGAACTTTTTGGTTGGATCTGATTTGTGGCTAATCTACGCTGGCCTACCCTAAGCAGTTACATACCAGGGACAAAGCCGATTTCTGATTTTTTGTTCTGATTTTTTTGAAAAAAATCGGCTGCACGGCATTTTTCGCAGAATATCAGCTTTTGTTCAAGCAACCTTTTCTTACCCGTAAATACACTTCTGTTACAGTCAGTTTTGCACCAGCTTTGTAGTATTCTATTCGTATCACATTTGGCCTCAAAAAAATTTTCTTTAAGATGAAGCGAAAGGCAGAAGACAAAACTAGCTGGTGGTTCTATTTTGCAAAAGTGGCGAATAAAACAAAAGCTCAGTCCAAAACATGTGGAGAAGTCTTTGATCGGGATGAACATTCATCTACTTCTTGTCTTAAGAATCATCTTCAAAAGAAACATCCGGATGTTTTCAGGGCAAAATTAGAGGCGGTCAAATGCAAGAAGCAAAAAGAGTATAATCTGAAAAAGAAACTTTATATCCCAAGGATTTTTTTGAGCCCAGGATTCAAGGTAGCAAGGGTTCAGCAAATCAGCCCACTATCGAAAAATCATTTGGTAAAATATTTTGCATAATTTTCAGGTACTATTTTTATTTTAATTTCAGGTGTCTGGGACAAGGATGGCTGCAACACTTCCAAATTAGATCGTCTTCTATTGAAATGATTTGTATTGATATTATGCCTCTCTCTACTCTGGAGAAGCACGGCTTTCGTCGTTTAATAGAATATTTGGCACCAAAGTATAAGATGATGTAAATTTCAATTTCTGATTATGTAGCTTATCCTTTTTGAAAGAAACTATTATGTCGCGTTGGTTTTTCACCCAAACAGAACTGCCAAAACTTTTCAATGACTGCTTTCTTCAAGTCAAATGTGATCTTCAAAAAGTTCCTTGGATTTCGTTCACAACACATGCCTGGTCGTCAAGGGATAACAAACATTCGTTAGATGAATTCAAAAAAATACAAAGGATGTGCGATTTGCCCACGACGCTGCCGCAAAGTTGGTTTTAAGTAATCTTTGTTTTCGAAATTTATGTTTATACTCATTATTCTCAAGGACGTTGAAGTCCGTTGGAATTCGTCTTATAAGATGCTTGACAGTTTCGTTCAGAATCGGCAAGCAATCGCTCCTCTTTTGCAACAATCAGAGAACCATCCTTGTTTCAACTCGACAGAATGGTCTATCATAGAATCAGTGGTTACAATTCTAAAACCGATTTATTTGTCAACATTAGATCTCTAAAGAAGACTACAGCAATAGGCTCGGTCATTCCTATGTTCAGGACAGTTCTATTCAAGCTTTGCCAAGAGCAAACAAATGTTCTTTCTTTAAAATCTTTTCGAAGCGCCATAGCAATGGCACTAGAGCGGAGAATGCTGGGATGGGAAGATAATAAGTATTTTTTTTTCACTGATAGATTATGCCTGATAAAAATGAAATTATCTAGGAATCTAGTGTTAGCTACAATGCTGGACCTACGCTACAAGACAAAATTTCTTCCTAAGGATCGGCGTCTGGAGTATCGTCACTGGTTAGAAGAAGAAGCCGAAGCGCAGTCCTTACAAAATTATGCCGAGAGCACAGTATCGGAGAACTACAAAAAGCCGTCAAAATATACATCGATGATGTCTGAGTTTTTGGATTCGCAAGAAGAAAGAGAAGATTCTGTGGCTGCCTCATCTTTGACCTCCACTGATCTTCGTAAAAAGGCTATTATGGTATGGTTTATTTTTTTTGTCTGACATACGTGCGATGTCTTTTTATATACCATAGGAAGTAGCAGAATACCTGGCCGAAGAAGTTATTCCTTTAACATCAGATCCTTTTGCTTTTTGGAAGATTGAGGGTGCTAAATGGTCCGTTCTCCAAGCGATGATGAAGAAATATCACTCTACTCCAGGAGGATCAATGGAAAGCGAAAGTCTATTCTCAAAAGCAGGGCTCATTGTCACAGATCTTCGCAAAAAGTTAACCCCTAGTAATCTCAGGATGCTGTTATTCGTGCATAATAACTTGTCATATTTGAAAAGTCGTTGCTAGAAATTTGTTTTGTTGTTGGATGATAAATTTTCTGGCTTTCTGATTTTCTGACTTTTTTGACGTTCTGATTTCTGTTTTCTGTTTCTGACTATTTTTTTAAAAGTTCCGTCCCTGTTGCATACCTAAAATTAGTTTTAAAAGTTGTGCAAAAAAATAACAGGGAGACAAAAGCAAAAACTTTTTGACCTCTATGTAAAAACGTATAAAGCCTTATTCTTTGTCGGTCCCTTGTAATCATTTTGCCATTTTTGTTGACTATTTATTCAATATCAAAGGTATGATTACATTTTTCATGACTTTAGAAGCCAAATAGTGAGCACTGCCACATTCCATTTTTGAAGGCTAAAAATCATTTGTTCTTTTTTTCTGACCAACTATAAATGGCTGGAATTGCTGCAGGGCGCTTGGCAGAGGAGAGAAAATCCTGGCGCAAGGTATTTCATATTTTATTTATGATTTTTTCAGTACCTAAAAACAATTTTTTAGGACCATCCATTTGGATACATTGCTAAGCCAACCAAAAATGATGATGGCACACTGAATTTGTTCTTGTGGGAGTGTGCAATTCCTGGCCGAAAGGATACTATTTGGGAGGGTGGACTCTACAAGGTTAACATTTTTTGAAAACACTTTTTAATTTTTAGAACATCTTACTTTTGTGGAAACTACATATAAAGATACCGTATTTACTCTATTAAGCGGGCACCCTCTAATAAGCGGGCACCCTAGCTAATGAATTTGCAGCTCTTCCTGAGTTGTTTGAGATCTATCTCATTGTGTTTCCCAATAAAATTTGAATTATGATACGAGAAAAGGCCGAAAATTAAGCGGGCACCCTCTAATGAGCGCGCACCCTCTAATAAGCGGACCCCCTAGCAAAGGGTCGAAAATTAAGCGGGCATGCCCGCTTAATAGAGTAAATACGTAGCTCATACTATAATTAAAAAAAGCCGGCGCTACTAAAACATACCCCTCCTCCCAAAGTTTATACCTCCTCCCAATGTAACTGCCATAAAATACGTTTACCATCTCTCCCCCCCCCTAACCTATTTTAATGCCCTAAAATCGGTAAAGTGAGTCGTTTTGGGCCGGTCCTTTGCTGTTTAGGTAGTTTTTTTTCTACAACCCATCAATCTAAAGAAATCAATATAAAGAAAAATATAACATCAATATAAAGAAAAATATAGTAATGAAAAAAAAACGAATGACAAAAAAAGACCAAAAAAGTGATGAAAAAACAACAGGAGGGACCAAGGCAAAAAAAAATTCCTCTTCTAGTATATAGCCGAAAAAACAAAACGAGCAAAATATTTTACTTGATTTGCGATAGTGAATTTTCATTTTTGATCCAATCCCTGACGGTTGCTCGATCCACATTGAACTTTTTGCTGGCCGAATGGACGGGGCTCTATTAGGAAGGGGGGCTCTATTAGAGAGGGGAGCTCAATTAGAACATATACGGTAAGCTAAAACAACAGGAGAGACTAAGGCAAGGCGTTTTTTTGGGCCGGCTTTCCAATTTGTCCCTCCTCCATCCGCTGCACACACGCCCGCTTGACGTCTTTGTATGCGAAGCGACCAAATACATATCTTTTTTTTTTTGATTTAAGCCGAGTTAACGAAAATTCGAAAACTAAATTCCTTGACTTCTGGAGGGATGTATCAAACGGTATAACAACGACTCGCTACAAATTATGACTCGCTACATCGACTCGCTACACTTGCGACTCGCTACATTGACTCGCTACACTTACGACTCGCTACATTGACTCGCTACACTTACGACTCGCTACATCGACTCGCTACACTTACGACTCGCTACATCGACTCGCTACACTTTTTAAGAAAAACTCTTTAATGTAAAAGGAAATAGCAGTATTTCACTTTATTTATTCAGATTTAGTATTTCACGCGATATTTCACACCAATAGTAGTAAGTAAGAAGTATAAATTGAACATAGTTTTGTTGATTGGGGCCTACCGCATAAAGAAGCTCTGGTATGCATACATGTTTCATGCATTTCATGTTTCATGCATTGCCCAGCTCCAGTAACCAAAACATGGTAGAATTTCCTATTACCCTTATAAAACCTTCTTTAGAATGCTCTAATTAGTGCAGAAAAGAGGGTTTTAGAGTCAGAAGTAAGAAAAAAATTTACACCAAATGAACAAGTGTAGCGAGTCGATGTAGCGAGTCGCAAGTGTAGCGAGTCGCAAGTGTAGCGAGTCAATGTAGCGAGTCGAAAGTGTAGCGAGTCGATGTAGCGAGTCGAAAGTGTAGCGAGTCGATGTAGCGAGTCATAATTTGTAGCGAGTCGTATGTCAGTCGTATCAAACAATTTGAGCGCTTTTTAAGTGGATAGTTAGTGTGATATATGGTATAATACCTAAACAAATAACACATAAATATTTTTAGCTAAAGATGATGTTCAAGGATGACTTCCCTTCCACGCCTCCAAAATGTCGTTTCGAGCCGCCCCTGTTCCATCCAAACGTTTATCCATCAGGAACAGTGTGTTTGAGCCTGCTGGATGAGAACAAGGACTGGAAGCCGTCGATTTCAATAAAACAACTGCTGATTGGTATTCAAGAGTTGTTGGTGAGCCCCAACATTGAGGATCCAGCTCAAGCAGATGCCTACCAAATCTACGTCCAGGTTTGCTCTTATTTTACTTTCTCCATTTTGTTAATCGAACTAAATTTTTTACAGAACCGAGCCGAATACGAGAAGCGAGTCCGAAGACAAGCATTGCAATTCTCAGAAGATGTGGTTCAGAGACAATTGATCGAAAAGTAAATAAAAGACAAATCTTGCAAAACTCATCAAAACAGGAAACCTAACTGGAAGACTGTATAATATATTTTTTTGGTTTATTGCATTTTGTTTTGTTTCTATCATTAGACGAGTGGTTGTGTCTCCTCAATAAATCATCTTTCAAAGTCTCTTTTTCACCTATAAAAAAATTATAATTTTAAACGATAAAGTCAAGTGATGATTCTGACTTATGTCCACGATGCTCTGCAGGCGTATTGACGTTTCAAAAGTTTTTGTGTCTGCAATTATTCGCGAAACGTCCATATGCGCGCAGGGCATTTATTGAGCTGGGCCAAAAGATTTAATTTTTCATTTTGAATTTTTCAAAACGATAGTCGACGTAAAAGCTTTGTACAGACTACTTGGAAGATTAAAATTTGGGCATTTCAACACGCTTCTCAACCTCAAGCCTCCAGGGCCTGGAGTCCAGGCCCCCTACGCCCCCGGAGGAGGCGTAGGAGACTTACAGCGCACAGATTTACTTGCGAGATTAATCCGAGCAGGACTCTTAACCACAAATGCATTTACAGACTCTTTCTGCCCAGCTCCGGTAACCAAAACATGGTAAAATTCCCTAATTGGTAGAGTTTCC